>JAOXYB010046757.1:0-12232 GCA_028565635.1 Phoronis ovalis | reverse complement strand
ATTATCAAACAAAAACTTACAAATTACGATATGTATACAAATGGTCTTAGAATGTGCCAGATTGCAGGAAAATGCATAAAAAATATCAAAAATTGTATGGGGGGCATGCCCCCAGACCCCCCTAGATGCGCTTCGCGCCTGTCGGCGCTCGCGCTGTCGTCTTATTTTTCAATGTCCCGTGTCAAGTGTATCATTAAAATTACAAACTCTGACAAGTAACTGTGATAACTTCGGGGTAACTGATACTAGAGTCTTGAAGTTTAAATGACTCTGTTAATTTCCTTTTTGTCCACCATCGCCGAATAATAATAAATAAATAATTCGACTACAGTTCAAACTCAAAAATGTGACTTACAGCCGGTTTCTCTTTGAATTTCGTCAATTTCTTCATCTTGAAGTTGAATTGATGCTTTGGCACCCATGTTTCACAACCTGCCGAGTTTAATTATGGGTAAAATGTTATGAAATTGCTAAATCATCATCACAAAAATTTGTTTAGAATATTCGTACAGGAAATTAACAAAGACCTCACGAAAATTGGCATCGATAAAATTCGCATTCCATTTGCTACTTCTCTTATTTATATATTTAAAGTGAAATTATTTTGTCTTGTATCCTCAAAATATTATGTAAACAATTTCTTTTAATTTTTATGGTTCAGTAAGTGGACAGTTACTAAATCGGAACAATATTTCGGTAGTTGTTTTTTTTATCTAACAACATTTGTGTTTCCGACTAATAAAGGTGAAGGTCAAAAGTAAAGTGCAAAAGTTATGCCGGCACATTTCCATCTTTATCTGAAAGATGTTTAAGGTAAATTTATCATGATTGAAAAGTACTAGATGTGATAAAAGTTTCTACAAGTCCAAATCTGTATAACCACATCAGATTTTATTTTTAATTCATTTACTGATTGGCGTGCTGTGACCCCCTTCCTCCAATGGCTCCATTCCATCCATTGGGCATTGTCATTGAGCCCAAATTGCTGTTTCTAAGACACTAGGACTAAGGAGTAATAATTATACTAATAAAATCTTTGTTTAGTGCGAGCTCCAACCTGCTGACAATTGAAAACTTAAACATTTTATATTTTATTAGATGTACAAAAATGAACTGGAAATAATTTTTCAATGTTATTAACCTCATGACTTAATATCTGTCATCCTTTAATATTTCTTTATATGTGTGATTTATATGTGTTTCTTTACCAATGTAAATAAGCAACTGTACACTAAATCAATCGACAAAATCAAATCTTCATGTAATTCGATCTTGATTTTAGAGTTGCCACACACTTGTATGAGAGAAGCGTTATGTCAGTTCTACAGAAATTTGTTCACCATTTACGGTGCACTAAACGATTGCTCAGACCTTGTCCTGCAGCGGCCACTTCTATCACTCGAGGTGTGGTAGGTTTTCATGAAGACGATAAGAAAAGTGGATATGGTAAAAAGACAGAATGGGAAAATACTCCATATACAGATCGAATTAAATTAGGATATGGTGAACTTAAAAATGAATTAAAATTATTTAAGGAAGAGGCAAAAGAAAAAGTATTCTGTGATGCCATGTGGCCAGATAGGGACTATATTCATAATGACTATCATATTGTATGGAGATTTAATACTCAAGAATACTTAGACAAGTGGATAGTGACTGCTGACAAGGATCACAATGAAGGATATAGCGATGCACAGCTGGAATTATGTCCAAATCATCATGGTTTATTTCATGGCAGATTGTCGAAAAAAATACCAAAAGATGGTGCCCAAGATCAGAGTGGATATGTAAATATGAGATCAATGACAAAACGGGTAAGAAACTTGTCTACCTTTTTGTAGAATAACAAAGGTTGAAGCTCTTATTAGTGAGTTGACCACATATGCAAACCCTTTACCAAACATGATTTTACTGGATACACACGCTTGTACAGTGTTACATTTTGTGTTTTATTTGCAAGTTTTGATTATAACCGTGTAGTTTTTTTTATTGTAGATTATTAGCAACATTAACTGAGCTTGGAAAAGCACGGGGATTATGGTAATTTTGCTGTGGATATCATTTGTCCATCCACTTTTACAACCTTCATATAACAGAATTCAATGCGTTGATCCAAAAATTTAGTTGTTATCCAACAAACTTCATCATTATTGTCTGATAAAATTTCATTTATATTTTCCAGATTTATTTTTTAAAATGTTTAGCTAGGCCAGACAAACGAGAAGCCTTGTTTAAACGGGCGCGACTGCTTCAAGATTTGGCATTTTCACTTATATTTTTTAAAATATTTTTATTAATATTTGTTTAACTCTGCTTCAAAATCATAGCAAAAAATATTTAAAATTTTTTTGTTATTATATTTTATATTTTTTTCTTTTAACACTAAAAAAAGCCCAGACTCCGATTTTAAGGGCTTTTGACCATTAAACACTTTTTAAAAAATAAAAATATGCAAAAGCAGCCCCACCAACTTAGTCTTAATGGGTTTTTCGCCCATTAAACAACTTATCTTTTGCTGTGGCCTTATATATAAATGTATACCCAGAGCCTATTGTCAGAAGCATCATAAACTTGCAATCCTGTAAATACTTACAATTTCCGTGAATTCTTACATTCCGTAACTCTCTAAAGACTTACGCGAGTCGTAAAGTTATGATTTTTTTGGACAATGCATTTTGTTTCCGTAAGTCATGAGTTATGGAATTGTAATTTTATGATTTGTCTGATAACGGACTCGGGTCATTTATTTTGTAGTAAGTCAAATATAAGGTTATTCAAATATGTTTTACATTTTATACATGAAAGCTGACATTTAACCTAAGCTTCCCCCTGCTGGTGATATTTGGAAATGGTATGTAATAAGAGGTCAAATGAATTTCAGTAATTATTTTTTTCAGAGATCTTTTAAGCGAGCTATACCTCATGATTTTACTGGTTTCACGCACCTTGTTATTCGTTTACGAGGAGATGGTAGGCAGTACATGATTGGAATTGGAATGGATCATTATTATGATATCAATTGGAATGATCAGTTTAATTATATTCTCTACACAAGAGGTGGGCCATATTGGCAAATAGCTAAGGTAAATAATATATCAGTAAATGTTAACACTTTTTAGAGTGAACAATAGATGCTGCCACTGTCTGTTGTTTGATAAGGCTATCCTCAATGATGATTTTGGTAGTTATATGGTATGTTTTTTCCTTGATTACTCTGCTATGTAAGGAGACAGCTGAGCCCACCTATACTACTTGTCAAAAAAAATTTATTACCAGTATTTTATTCAGAACTGCTGTATGGAATTTGCTTAGTGCCTAAAAGGTGAAAGTTTAGAAACATTGAAACTCAACTTATATACAAAGATGGGCATATTATGGCTCCAAACTTGCACATGCTGTTGTTCTTGAACACAATTAATGCTGATTGGTAGATTTTTTAGTCTTAAAAAAAAACAGTCATACTGTCAGTTTGGCGACTGGAGTTTCTGGATAACCGGATGATAATACAGTTTCTATTGTTGTTTTTGTAACGGGATAGGTTTTTACGGATGAGGTTGCTGGCCTCATGCCAACTCCTAACTTGATTTTTGCCTGATTTCTATCTACCCTAGGATTATATTTGGTACTAATATCTTGCAATATTTTAAATCTGTTATAGATACCATTTTCCAAGTTTTTTCGGTCGTCGAAAGGTCGTGTTCAGGATGCCCAAGAGCCTGTAATGTTGGAGAGGATAGCCCATGTAGGAATTACATGCTCTGATCAAATAGAGGGACCGTTTCAGTTAGAGATTGACTATATTGGTGTTCTGGTTGATAAAGCTCATAGAGAAAAATTTGCATACGAGATGTATGATAATCCAAGACACTTGCTGTCGTGATCAAAATTATCATTGCGATTTTATTTAAACAGGTCTACTTGTGAAAATGCATGAAATAGCACATGGAAAAGAATAGCTTACCTTGCAAAAATTAATTTCCTCACGTTGGTACAATTATTGTAGAAATATTTTTCAGAATAGATGTTTTAAAATATATTATCTGTTCAGTTGTATAGGATAATATTAGTCACTTACTAAACATATTACAGTAGATTTCAAAGTTATACTTTGCTACTGCCTACTAGTTTGGGACACTCTCAGATAGTTATCTGATCACAAACCAATATTTTGTGTATGCAGCAGAGCATAGCTCTGAAATCTACTGTGACAGAGCCAAAACAGTGACACGAGATGTGATATCCTGTCCACAAACGGTACTTTACTTGAATCATACGACTCAGATTGCTGCACATTGTCAGACTGACAAAGATTCTGTGGTAGAGTTGAGAGATGTATGGATTACCGTACAGTAATTAATATGTTCAGTTAATGACTTAAAGTATTATGATAGAAACAGATCACCTTTCACAACCAAATTTTTGTATTTTTCACAATTTGTAACCAAAACCTGATGGCATTTAAGGAAGCTAGTCAGATATCAATGAAAGAAGTCCACTGATAAAATGTTTGTATTTTATGCAAACAGGATTTATCAACCTTGTACAAGTATGTGCTAGTATATCGTGTAGCTAAAAATTGTTTACCTAGCTGAATTTTGAAACATTAAAGTGACAATAAAGTGGTCTTATAATTTTAAATAAAAACATTAGTAGATAGAATTTATTAAACCGATGCATGTAGTTCTTGATAATTACAGTATGTTTCATTAAAACAATAATAATGATAATGTATTATCCATAAATAATAACTAACAAAACTTTTGGTTCATTCAAATATATAATTAAGTTGCCTGTTCCATAAATAATGAATTTAGACTATAAAATCTTATAACAATAAATATTAATGCCTACACAGACTGAGCTTTGCAATGATCACAGGAACTGAAATTCTTTGCATCCAAACCTTTAACATTAATAAGACTATACACAATATAATTGAGCTGGTATTACCACTATGACCATACAATGAGACTACTCTTGTTCTAAAATTAAGATTCTGTACTGTAACAATAGAACTGACCCTGTAGTAAAGATTTTATATTAGAGATTTATAGAGATTCATAATAACCTGTGACTTTAACAACAGTTAAATGCAACACTGTGACCATGATATTCAACTGGCTTTGTGGAAGACTATGTACTACACAACAAAACTTGCCAGTTAAACAAATGAAATATTGTACAACCTCCCATACATGAAAGACCAAAACCTTATTAATGATCACCATATTTTTAGAGATTGTGTATTAAGGGCTGTTCCATTAAAAACTATCAAGTGGGGTATTTGAAAATAAATATGATCTGGGGGGGGGGGGTTAGAAAAAGTTTTCAGTATTGGCGAACTATATTGTGTGAAATTGGTTTGAATTACTAGGAGAGGGAAGAAGCAAATAAATTCAGATCCCCCTTCCTGATAATTTTTAATGGTACAGCTCCAAAGTATAAAATCAATGTCCATTCCAATGCAGGTATCCCAGAAATAATTACGAATTTGAATTATTTGGCAGTGCCATTAATTTATCTCCACTCCATAGAGAATTGCTATTTTCAATATGTCCGAAGGTGTGGAAATACTTTTACAAAAGCTTGTTGGAATCAATCTTTAAATCTCTGAACCATATAATTATTGCCTTCATCTTTGAAATATCCAAATTGTTCATAAAAGGGCATCACAGCATCTCTGCATTCCAAGGACATCTTATAACATCCCCGTGCTTTTCCAAGCTCAGTTAATGTTGCTAATAATCTACAATAAAAAAAACTGATATACAGATTCCAGTTTGCACCGACTCACTTAATTACACACTGGTTGGCAAATTATGAAATAATTTTGTCTCACTTGCAAACTGAAGCAGAATGCAATACATATGTATTGCTATCATTTTGTTAAAAGCATCTTCTACATCACTTGCAGGAACTTTGTGAAACCTTGCATACTATTGGGATATAACTATATGATGAATAATTTGGAAGCAAATTTTCATCATTTCCAAGACATATGATTCCACAGAATTCTTGTCTTTATTAGAAATAAAATACTTGCAACTGGCACTTTAGAATAAAGTATTTGTAACATTAAGTAGATTGTTTACTCTGTGTTACATTTAGTACATTGTTTGCACTGCAGTACAATTTAAATCACTGAGCAAGAGTCTCACACTATAGGATTTAGAATAAGATAATTTTTCTTTAACATATATTCCATTCCGAGTTTTACTAGTCCTGTGCAAAAAAGTTTATTCTATTAAAAATAAACTTACAGTTTCCCTAGCTGCCTTCCTCTGTACTGATTATTAACCACTACATCTTCTATTCTCCCTCTCTATAAAATGGAAGCAACGGTCATTATGAATAATAAAATGATTTGCATTATTGTCAGATGCATAAGCATCTACCAATTAACATATCCATAATTTCCTATAATCAACAGATTGTGTAGAGGCATATGAGGAGGTAACTTGTGTCCTTATAAAGAATAAATGGTAGATATGCTTTTTACTTTTAAATATTGTTGTAGTCAGGCGCTTACATGATCTTGTTAATAATTATAGATGTGACAAAAAGCATTAATCAAATATTACTTACAGGGTGACCGGAAATAAATGTGCCAAGTTATAATCAACAAACAAGATATCAAAACAATTGTAGTGGTATCACCTTTACAATACTAATGTTATCATATGTCAACTATTTAATTTTACGGTGCTATCCCAGTATCAAATGATAATCTCAGTTCAAATGTATTTCAGGAAGTAGTTATGTTGTTACTGAGTCTTGTGATACAATTTTTTAATTCATATTTAATCTATGTATTGCATATAATATAATTCTAAGACTGTGCTGTATTCCGATCAGCCTAGTCCAAAATGGCAGCCATATCATCTTAGATATTTCCACATACAAAATATAGTATTTTAAAGATTTGTGCAAGATTTAAAGATTTCCGGGCTATATTTAATTTTCCAAATCAAATTAAATCATCAAGAAATACTAAATTAAGGAATATAAGCATTATCAATGAAATACAACCGTTATTATTTTTTTCAATGCTTGAATTTCGAAAATGCTATGTTCACAAAAAAGTAAAAACAACACGAGTACTCTTAAGAATTTTTAAGAATGACATAATACTCCAATTTAGAAGTGAATTACCTTTATTTTGCTAATTTTGGATAATGTCTTTAAAAAAGTCCAAATTTTTATAAAATTTTACACTTGGCACATTTATTTCCGGTCACCCTGTAGCCCATAGCCTCAACAGAACTCTCATTACAAGCACATTTAGTACAAAGGACACTTGACTTTGCTGGCTTAATATGTAAACCAAGTCATATTTGTCATACTGGTTTATTAAGGGTGCACAACATTTTCACAAAGACATTGCCACAGATAACGCAACCTTCACCTACCAGAGCACATTTATGAATAAACTTTTGTTCCAAAACTAATGTTGCAGTTCCAATTATTTTACCAGTTTGGGTATCTTCTATCACAGTTACATAAAATGAATTGGCACAGTTTCTCATTGATTCAAATCTCTCTGGAAAACCAAATTATTTCACATATAAAAGATTCAAATTTGTTATTGAAAACCACTCTACTTGTAATTAAACTCTTCTGATTCCTGTCATTTATTGTTATGTAGAAAAGGTCAATATAATTTGTATAAATACAAATACACTTCACAGGTTACAAGTAGAATAAAATTGTCACGTTTCTTCATATTATTTATTATACAGTTATAAATTTGCAAATATATCAAGCTGTGGATCAAGTTAAAATAGTGAGTACTATTTCCAAGCTCACTAATTTTGTTGGCAAACATCCATCCCAAAGAACCTTTAAAAGATATTTTATTACAACTGATTAAGTTAACATGAACTGACAAGAGACCAGTCACCAATGACTCCATATTACTATTGGGCTATAAATACCTTTAAACTCTTCTCTGGATACTTCTCCTACTGTTGTTAACTGGGTCAGAAGTTTAAGAAACCCTGTAAACAAAAAGATGACATTACATTTTAACCTACCTTATCACTGTTACCCCAGCAACATAGACAAATTCAATACTTAAGTATAATTATGAAAGTATAAAATTTATAGGGCAGACTTTTCTTGTATTCAGATAACTGTGGATTTCTCGGTGGACACCTATTATAATTACTTAGTATGTATTTGGGGGCAAATTAATGAGAAAAACATTTTGATAATTGATCGTTTTAAGTGGCTCATAATTTGTACAAGATTATTCCAGAGATCAGCTATTGTCCAAGGATACGTTTCCCATGTAAAAAATGTCTCATAACCTGCACTTAATAACAGATGATGAGAAAATACCTCTGTCATAATCAGATATAGCCAATGGTCTCATAAGTAAGTTTACACCAGGATCAGTGGGCGTTATTGCTAGGTTGTGTTTGTCTTTCCAGTCGGATGTGTCCACCTTTTTCAAAAGCATATCATAGGAAAACATCACTGGTTCTATATGTGCAGTACCATTCTGCAAGATAACAAATTAATGACAAAATAAGTCGGTGTATTAAGTGCGAATCTAAGTCAACTTCCATGGAATAATTCATCATCTGTACAATATATCAATAGTACAATTATTCCATTTCAACTTTCGCTTCCAGGGTGGGTATCTTAATGTGCGACACTGACAGCGATGTGCTGTTAGTATGGATTGCCTTTTGGACAATTTTTATATTCAGTATTATAACATGCCTTTTACAGCTTGTAAGCTATAGCCCGAGGGTGTAGCACAGGTATCACAGTTCTATGACTTTAAGGCCAAGTTATAAAAAATGGTCACTTCATCATATCTTATAAAGTAGTATTTGAACATTGAAACAAAACTTAATTTCCCAAATAAATAATTGTGTATTCTGGCAACAGCTTACTTAAATCTGATTTCTTCTCAACTGCATTATGGGTCACAAAATTTAGATATAGGATGGAGCTGAATTTTTGTATGTAGAATGAGGTCCATATTTCAACATTTTTACTAGAGCTGTGTCTGAGAATTTAATACTCTTGGTGGTACATCCCCACCCAAAAATAAAACACAGATAAGACATATAATAGGGCATTATAATGTGAACAATACAAAAGGATGAAAACTATACTGGGTGAACTTGATTGAGTATGCTGATGTATCCTGTGGGGTATCAGTATGAGTCGAATGTCGCTTATTTCATTCTTGGTCGACGTGCATGCAAGATGACATTACTTACGGGCAGGTTATTCCTTTAAAACAATTTATTAGAGTAAATCATATTAGCACTTATTTAATGGGTGTGATCGTTTTAAATTTTAGCATTTTCATTTTTTAAAACTTGTTTATCAGGCCCGACCACTTTAAATTTTACCACTTTAATTTTTCATTTATTTTATTGTAAAAAAATCAGAAAAGAAAAAAAATTCTGCAGTGTACGTTATCTGAATCAAAACATTTTTTCATTTCTTTTAACATTAAAAAAACCCGCGGCAGACTCGATTTTTAAGGGTCCAACAGCCCTTTTAACGGCCAATACATCATCCAGAAAGACCTAATCCACTACCCACAACAATGTATTACTATTAAACGTTTATAAGAGTATTATTTCGCATTGATTTAAAGGGTCTTAAAATTACCGCTCCAAGGGGGGTTATTAGAGAGGAGGCAATTTTAGGGACAGCATTAATATTAAAGGGGCAATTATTTTAACAGAGGACGATTATTCGAGAAAATACGGTTGGGTAAGTTCAATTTAATTTGCCATGTCATTTCATTTCTTAGTCTTACCTTAACTGGCTTAAGGTATATTATACTAAATTATAGTATTTTTTGTTTACGTTTAGTAAACTCCCAATATGAAAAATGTGAGAAAGCCAACATATGTAAAAAAATAAAATGTAAGCGGTCAATGAAGCTTTCCAAAAACAAAATTAATATTTAACAACCAGCACTTTATAAGTATAACTGCGGTTGAATGAATAATAAGTTACTGAATACTGATGAAATATTAAAAGCCATCTCATAGTTATATTAGTCTCAGATACAAACATAGGGTAATATAAATCAACACAAACGTACTTACCATATTCATGGCCGAAATAGCCTGTTCAGAAAAAATACGGAAGTAAACCCTTGAAGGTAGGTTTCTTGAAGTTAAAATTGTATTTAGTAGGGAGTGGACGTTTACACGTTGCCAACTGACCTGTCACTTCACCTGCGGAAGTTTAGAATGTCCTAAGCATGCGCATCCAGTACAAGTTTCTCCTTAATACAGAAAATACAGATTTGAAACGTTTTCGTATTAACAAAATGTGCTTTACGTGAAACCATACTTTGATAAACCTTATGAGCTGCAATGGAAGTATTCAATAATAAAAATCTGTAAAGTATTTGATAAACTTGTAGGTGTGAGATTATATTTCAAAATGGCGCTGCCCACAAGAGCTCGGAAGATTTATCACATTTTCCAAAATAGTTTAGTTTTACCGAGCAGCGAAACAGTATATCGAACAAGAGACTATTTTGAAACATCATATAGATTGATTACAAACACCAGAACAAGTACAGGGCTGTGTCACAAAGAAAAAGAGTTGCACCCTGGTATTTTTGAAAGACGTGTTCCTAGCATGCATTTCCTGGAAGCTAGTTGCAGTGGATATAAGAAAACGGCATACTCAAATACACATGTTAATACAAACCTACCATATCACATTTTAAAAGGAAATGCGTTAAACAGTTTGTACCGTAATTATATGACAATGACATCTATGAGATTTTGTAGCAGCGTAAACAAGAACGGCGATGCTTCCCCGCCTCAGAAAAAAAAACTCAGAAAAAAAGGTATTCTTCAAGATAAATTGAAAAACTCAAACAGTAAAGTAAAGCTTGAAGAAGTGGTAAGGTTATTTTAAGATAAGTACATTCTTGTTCCAAATCCGGGGGGGGTACGCGAGGTATTTTTTGGTGGGGGTGTGCAGCCCAGTTGAAAATTTGGATTGTATACTTCTTACTGTATTTTTTTGGATTGCTACTGTCAAGAAATTCAAAAATTTGGATTGCTACCCGTTGCTTACAGCAGATAATTTGGATTAATTTTAGGTTTGTATCCATAAAACGATTTTTGGAATTTGGTTTGTATCAGTCAGTTTGCATAAAAATGGATTGCTACTCAAATATTTTAAAATTTTGGATTGCTATCCTTGTATTTCGCAAAATTTGGATTGCTACCATTATATTTAAAAAAATTTGGATTGGGTTTGCTACCACAAGATAAAATTTTGGATTGGACTCCGCGGCACATCCCCGTATTAAAAAAAACACGAGTACCCCCGGGGTTCCAAAGCCATCATTCGCATAATTCTGGTTAGTCCTGGTTACATGACCCTACTGTGGTTTGATTGCGGCAGAGCCGTAGGGTCATGCCCACATAATCCTAAAAACTGTTGAAGTTTTTCAACTAAAATTTTTTATTCCAAAACTCGCTTCATTCACTAAAGTACGAAAGACACCAAAAAAAATTGTTTGCTTGGAAAAACGTCAACAGATTTAGCACTGTCTGGGCCATGTCCCTACAGCTCTGCCACAGGCAAGCCATAGTATAGTACATCCTGCACGCATGATTCCCACTATGGGCAGCCTACAGCTTGTCTGTAGGAGTCATGACCGCCTACTATCTCAAATGGGCTGAAGTTTGAAAACACTTACTTTCTTAATTAAATAAATGAATTAATCCACCCAAATTTTTGCTTCTCTATATTCCTTGACTCTTCCGCTTCTTATACTACCATATCTAGATATAACTTAATCGAAGCTTCACCAACAGATCAGCATAAAATCTAAAATCATAAAATTGTTTTTAAGGAAATGATGTTACTAAGCTCATTAGATTACTTATTTTTATTACTGAAGTAGTTAGTAGTAAATAGGGTAGCTATCTCCATTATAGTTGTACTAACAACAGTGTTTCCTGTGCAAACATTGTAATAGCATCCATAGTGTATGTGCTCCAGGGGAGAAGCACCGTCATGCAAAGTCACTATATATAACGTGTGTGTGTGTGCTGCGCAATAGGCTCCCTTTATTCAGCTCCTTTTTTATGCCCATCACTATGTAATAGTGAAAGGGCATATAGCCGTACTGTCGGCGGCGGCGGCGTCGTATGTAACCTTTTCTTTGTGTTGCTATAACAGCTTCAGCTTTCGTCAGATCATCTTCGTATTTGGTACAGGGTAA
>JAOXYB010046724.1:0-12246 GCA_028565635.1 Phoronis ovalis | reverse complement strand
ATTTCACTTCGTTAGGGGCTTTTTTGAAAAGTCATGTTGGAACATGGGTACCCACTTTCATATTGACCGCCCCCCCCCCCCGGGAGAAAACGATAAACACACTCTACTAAACAGAAGACCAACATTGAATTCGAACCTACCGTATTTATCCAAATAGAGAGCCACCCTTAGATAGAATTCCACATCTTTAATAACCTTATTTATCCAATTAGAAGCCCTGACTTGAATAGAAGCTAAACGTTTAGAATGCCATATTACGTCTTCCTTAAATATTGTGGCATGCTTGTGTACCCTTGAGTTTGATACCCATATAATGGGTTGGTCCATTATCTTGTTACTATGGAAGCTTTGTTAGTATCAAATGAATCTTCATCTTTGGGTTTGGACACAGAAAGTTGACACCACTAGAATCTAGCTTATACCAAATCAGAGCAACGACTGGGACCTCCCTCTGCAACGGCACGTGCAATCATCCAGCCTCCAGCTGACTGCATGAACCTAGTTTCGTACCAACACAACAAAGGCCTTGCATATATTTGTTTAAATAAAGGCCCAACTTTGACATGTATAAGTATATCTAAATAGATGTCCTCCGTTCCATAGAAGCCCAACTTTTGAAATAAACTACACTGTATTTATTCAAATAAAAACTCTCCTTCGAAGAGCAGCTTGGCTCTTAAATGTCATATATATCCAAAATTAAAATTTCTCTTAAAAGAAAGCTAATTGAAAAGTATAAAATTCAATAATTAAAGTCCAATTTCTAAAATGCCACATTTGTTCGAATACAAAAACCCCTCCAAGGTCTTATTTTAAATTCCAGATTTATCCAAATATAAGCCAACTTCAAAAGTACAGTATTTATCATATCACAGTGTCACAGTGTCAGACTTTAATTGTGATATCGCTGTAGGTTTCGAGTTATGATGCGAAAACAAAATACTGGTTTGTGACCCGATATAATGACGTCGACAATTTCAGAAAAAAATCACGATGTTGCTCAGCAATTTGCAGTTTGTACATGTGCTATATTTTTGTCTATACCGTTGTCTGAATGTTCCGTGTTTTAGAATATTTGGGGAATTCGGGTTTCTTCAATTTCCCAGCAATTCCATGACAGACACGTAAGTAACCGTCAAAAACCAGAGCTTCTAGTAAAATAAAAATACTCCAGATGATATATGAATATATCTTCTGCAAATAAGAAAATTATTTCAACTCCAAGAAAATTATGTTATTATAGTTTACTATTGTAATAATTGGGTAAGCATAGGAAATTGATAATTTAATTAATCAATGCAAACACGAAATAAGGCTTCTGATGTACATGTTGACGCTTGTGACCTCTGGTGGAGGGTATACTTATGAAATTTAGCAGAAATGTCCGGCGTCTATTCAAGTCATAAAGCCAATGATGCATGATATAAACAAATTATACTTCCACATTCATGCCTCACCATATCATGACTTTATTTTAATTACCTTTCGTGAACATATTTTACTTTCAGCTACCATTTTTTTCTTGTCACTTTTTAATATTTTACATTAAACAACAGTAAACATTACTTATTAAAATGTTTATAATATAATAGAGCACCAGAAGATCATGCTCGAATGGCAGGAAGTTGTGAAATGTTCGGCATATATATATATACACACTCAGTACTACTAGGATAGAATGATCGATATTCATGTAATTAGAAATACTCGGTTCGTAATTATAGCAGTACCTCTTTAACCCGTATTAGTGTCATCTACAAATTACAAAAAAAAATCCATTCGATAAATAAATAATAAAATAAAAAAAATTAGTAAAATTAAAGTTACACAAATATTGCAAAATACTTCATGTCTCGTTGGCAACAATGCAAATAATTGATTAAATATTCAAATACTGTCACCGACCAGCATTTGATTTAGGTTAATCAGGCACAGGCGATGCATTTACCACGACAGATTATTCCACTGGTCCTTAACAAATTTGTTGAACTTTCATTTGACGATAAGGTCAATGATTATTATGACTACCCTTTTGAATATTGATGACCCGTGTAACGCGACAATAAAGTGCCTGGTGAATTGACTGTACATAATATAACATTATTATTATTATATTCTGTCCCAGTAATCGCATAGGACCATTGGAATATTTTAATACAGGATTTATCTAAAGGTATTTAAACTCCTCGTACCTGTTATTATAATGACTTGTGCAAATTCCGTGTTCTTGTTAACAACAGAATATTTTATGTAGACAGAAGTAAATCGGCAATAAGGATTGCTGACTGATCAATTGGTGAGTACAGACGGAGACATGATATACTATACTCAGTGCAAAACTGAATTATGATTATAGTGTATTCCAGTTTATTCATATAAGAATAAATTTCATATAAAATTTCGGAATTTAAACACGATATCATTTGTTTAATACCCCTATTTTAAAATAGAATTATGTTTATTTTTACTTTTTATAGAAGATGATAAATCCTCTGCTGATAGGCACCGTTGTTATTTTGTTTGCGTTCTACCAATGGTCAAAATGGATACAAAATCCGTTAAGAAAACTACCAGGGCCCTATGGATTGCCATACATTGGGCATATTTTATATATGGACGTGAAAAGACCACATTATAAATTAAAAGAATGGGCTAAAGAATATGGTAAAATATTCCGTATCACACTTTTTGGACAGAATGTCGTTGTGTTAAACAGCAGTGAGCTACTGCACGAAGCATTGCATGATAAAAGCGTAGATTTTGCAGGCAGGCCACCTTTGTACAGATTCAAGTACATGTTTTTTGGCGCAAAAAACATTCCCTCTCAGACTTATAATCCAAAAGTTGTACAGTTGAGAAAGATTGCTCATGCAACTTTGAAGACATACGGACATGGTCTTCCAAGGTAGGTGCAGTAATGTGGGGAATAATCAATTATGCAGTTATATATTTTGATGATCACCAGTTTAGTGTAACATTAATTAAAACAAGTTTTCTTATTAATATAGTATTTCCTCAAATAATCATGCAGCCATGACGGGAAACGTTTTTTAATATTAAAATATAGACTAAACTTTGTTTGACTCGTCACCCTTTCAACGTACTTTTTTTGCATAAAATACTAATTTTATAAAACATTAAAGTGATAATGTAATGTTTTAACTATTCAACTATCCCAACTAATATTGCATTATTTCTGGATAGTTATTGCCACGAATGATATTCTGAAGGTGTGTAAATTGCGGGTAGCCATTTCTTACAATTACCAATACGTCATTTATAGAATACTTTATCTACATGTAGCAGTGAGTTATAAAAATAAGTTGAAATCTTTTTTCTAACTACATTCCTAACAAATAGAAATGTATTTCTTAATCAAAATATAAATATATAATAATTGCGAATCTGGAGGCAACGTAACGTTATATATTCCCATGACAACAAAAGATAAATTCACTCCAATCACTTTAATATGGAAAAATTGTCCTCTAGTTAATCTACTAAATGGATAGGACCTGTCAAATAATTGTATGGAAGAATCAAATGTCTTCGTATAATAATTACATGAGTTTATAAAATCTGTTCTGTCAACATTGTAAACAGTTATAAAATGTTTGCACTATTAAAGTATTCAGAAATGCTAAACATTTATTTATTAACACTGTACTTTCAGACTTGAAGAAATAACACGGGAAAACATATCGGAACTCATGGAGGAAATGGGAAATTTGGAAGGACGGCCTACGAATTTAAAAATGACTATTCACACTGCAGTCTGTAACATTATGGCTACATTGGTAATTATAAAACAAAATTACAATAAAAATAAGAATATGCATACACGTAAAACGAGTTCATGTAGGTCATACATTGTTGATCCAGTTATTTTTTAATTATTCCAAACATTGAAGTGCCTTTTTCGTGCCACTACCTTAGTACACAGCAAAAATTATGACAAAATATGTTTAAATAAATGCAAAGATGTATATGAAATTAAATAGCAAATAAGAGGCAAAAGAAACTAAAGTAACTGGGAGCTGAAAATATGCATTCAGTATTAAAAATATGCCGCTGATTATATTTCTTATGTAGAATGTCTTAACATTTTCTTTTAGATATTCGGCACCAAATTTAACCGAAATTCTAAAGAAGTTCAGGAAATAATGGCTCTTAATAGAGGTTTTTCGGAGTCCCTTCACCCGACAGATGGAGCTGAACTAGATATATATCCACTGTTACGTTTTACCGGTTATAAAGCTTTCAGGAGGCTAAGAGATACCAGGAATCTCCGTAATTCTTTCTTGGATCGTCATTTAGAAGAAGCAAAGGTACTTTCTACATTCAAGTTTGGAATCTATAGCTTGAAGGACTATTTTAAAAATATTACGCATATTTTGTCTCTCCTCGGCAGTACCTCGCGCGCCTTTTTTAGAAAAATGTATAAAAAATGAATTGTTCACTTTTGTATTCCAGGCTTCACATGAGCCAGACAATTTGAAAGGCTCCTTTGACTTTCTTGTTTCCAAATTATCAGCGCAAATTGCCAGGAACAATACAGCAGAAGATGGCATAGGACAAATCACAGAAATGGATATTAAAGTTGTCATTAACGATATGATATTAGCAGGTAGCATCAGTACAGATAGTATTTTTTAATCTAAGTTGTTGGGTGAAATAGTTTTACTATCCTATGGCTACCAGACATTGTAATTATTTTTTATAGTAGCTTGTAATCCGTTTAGCATGACAAACAGTTGCTCAATTCCAAGAACAGAAACATATTTTTCATATCTAGTTTCCTAGATCGTATAGTGATTTGTTACCACATTTCCGAATTTCAATTATAATTTAGATACCTAATCAGTTATCACATTCCCCGCAGCAGTCGAATGTTAAAGTTATGCCTCTCGTAAACATACCGCGTTTTATTAAAAAAATGTATCATATTTACTTATTCAATCTCCGTGGTTGATTTTTAATCTTACAAAAAGGCAAATCATAAATAATGTTCCACAGTATCCACCTGTAATGAACAGTAAGTCTTTTCAATTTATTCAGGTACTGTAACCACTACGGCGGCTTTACAAATATTCCTTCTACTGATGATAAACTACCCGGATGTACAGAAGAAGCTGCAGCAAGAAGCAGATATGGTTGTAGGCCAGAACAGGCTACCCACTCTCGAAGATAGACCCAAAATGCCTTATACAGAGGCTGCTGTGTTGGAACTTTTGCGTCATGGATCATTTGTTCCATTTTTATTACCACATTATACTTTAGTTGATACATCAGTTGGTGGCTACGACATTCCTAAGAATACGCAGGTAAAAAGTGATAAGTTGTTAAGCTTGTCCAAGACAGCCTGGTTAAAGAAATAACGCAAAATATTAGTTTTAGAGGATACACCCTTATACAGCACATGATATCACATTAGAGCCTGCCTAATGTGCCTGTCACTAAACCACACTGACAGCATATTATTTTATCAAAATCCAAATGCTTTCTTTAAGGGTAAAAAAACATCAGTTGCAAAACCCAAGTATACATGTACAGACAAGAATTAACATTTAATAATTTTAGACGCGAAATTACGCTGGTTGTACTGAGTCCCAGTACTAAATCGGAATAGTGAGTAAAGTGGGGTTAGGGCCTTAAAAACATCGGTAAAACAATATAGTTGTTTTTAGATTGCTTCATTCATTTAAGGTTCTCATGAATACATACAGTGTTCATTACAATGAAGAGAGTTTTGAGAAGCCCCATGAGTACAAGCCGGAGAGGTTTCTGGACGATGAAGGACATTTGCTGCCACCAGATCACCAAAAACGTAAAAAGTAAGTGTCGAAGGTATTTTTAATTTGTTGAACAAAAGCAATGGATAACTCAAAACACTTGGTTTGCGTAATCAAACTGATTCTGCAAGCCCTTCGCTATGCTTCACTCTTTAAACTTCTAAAAAACATGTCTGACTACTCAAAAATGACTTGATTAGGCCAGCTAAGCTTTTTATACACATTTTTAAGTTGAATACTTGATTGTTTATCTATTTTCTTTAGTTTTTACGCGTTTGGAGGTGGTCGTCGTATGTGCGTTGGTGAAGCGACAGCACGTGCACGAATCTTCCTCTTCGTAGCTTCATTCATGCAACGGTTTACATTCTCACCTGCTGATGAAGAAAACGTTCCAAGGGCCGACCCCAAGACATATCGGACAGGAGCTGCCATGGCGCCAAATGATTTTGAAGTCAAACTTATAGCAAGAATTGTGTGATCACAAACTGGGACTTTATTTGAAGGATTTTCGTACAATGTTTCGAATATTAAATGTTGGTACACATTCGTAAGATCGTCGTGGTATTGTTGTTGTTGAACATATTGCAACACATGGAAATTTTCTCTTGTAAATTGCATCTGCAGTCGATTAACTGTCTCAAACACAACTGTTTGTCGAAAAGTATAACTCTGTAATTACTAGCTTGAATCTAAAATTAAATAAAAGATAACTACTTTCAAACACTTTTAATGTAATTTAACAAAAGCAGGCACACAACATCTTCATTGAATAAAGCAGCTTTAAAGCACTGACCGTGCAAAAATCATCTATCATATGTCTACTACTTCTGCATCAAGAAGACAAAGAGAACTGCTTTTAAAAAAATGAAGTGGAAAGTGATACCATTAAATCGTTATTTTGTGTGACCTAATATCAGTTAACGGTGAGATGACATTTAAAAAATAGTGTTACCCATATGTTTTTAATCGCCGTGTTAGAGTGTATACGAAGAGATGATTCCTGCGTTCGGAAGATGTGTGTTGTAGTTTACTATTATAGTTGATTAGCTTTCTTTGATAAATTGTTAGCTCTTAAAAGGGCCGCATCATGGATTTTAAACGGCATGTATTTAAATGATATTTCCCATAGTAAGTTTCACTTGCTATTTGGCTCGCTATATATGTCACCACCTATTAAATATTTTGCGAGATTCTCCATTCCAAACACTGCAGTTTGGAACTTTCGTTTTTCACCATTTGTGGCCACGGCCCGGCCACGACAAACAAGATGGTAGATAACGGAGCACATTTGTCGAGGAACGTAACCTACTAGTTTACCATTAGCACTGCACTGATGGGGCGTATTTAGCGCTAGATATGCAACTTAAAAGATCTGACTATATACCGTTTGTTCCGTTACTTGTAATGGATAATAAATGTTTTATCAGCAATTACGCTTTTTTAAACACATTAACCGAAACTATCAAAATATTCAACTAAAAGAACTACATGCTGCCCATAATCTGGTAACTTTGATAATTGTTTGCTCCTAATAAACGCACAACACCTATTACATGCCAACCCCAGAAACTCGAAAATCAAATAAACGCATTGAACTTCTAATTGGAAAAAACACGGTACCCTTGAATACCCTTTGCGTATTTCTTGACATACAATGCTACTCTAAATACTTGGTGTTGCTTGTCTTTTTAAAAGTGATAGAAACAACTCATTTAATAACATATGTCTTTGCTTTCACCTTACCATGTCTGAAAATGAATTTAACACAAAACCGGCTCCGCCAAAGATAATTAAATGATATCAACTTTCACAATCTTAGATAGATTTACGTTTCGTCAATCAAACAAACGTTTAGGGAAAGTGACAACAACATTTATATCGATCTGTTTTTGTAACATGATGTCATTTGATCTATAAATTCGTTGTCATGGACTGTACAGTAACTATCAGATATTATCTTATTATTACCGATAAAATCGATTATTCTTCTTGGTACATTTTCAGATTTCAGAAACTTTAAGACTGGCTACTTATTGTTGATTTCATTCGAGTCTTATCATAATTATATAATTTCTTCAAAATTATACTCCAGACCTTCGTTAATTAGCTGCCATTTTCCATATGGTCTCAGGTGTGGTTTGTGACGTACGTTCTAGAATGCACATGGGTCGCAGGCGTGAAACATGATAAACTATTGTCGATATTATAGCTCAAATGTCAAGGAAATGGAAACAATACACCTTGCCCAGAGAAAATGTTCAAATTCACACAGACTTGAATTTAACATAGACATTGCGTAGACACTTTGTGTACCAGGTTGCTGAACATCTATTTTAGCTTACATGATATTGTTTCTATAATGGCCATTTTTATGAGCAGACATTTACACAAATAATTAATTGATCAAAACACACTGCTATTATTGCAGTAGCGTTTACAACATTTATTACATTTGGGAAAGGACATTCTGGTACTCAACCATAATCATCTACGCATGTGTGTATCCAAGTTCACTAAGCAAATACTACTTTCGATCTTGCAGTTGCAATAAAGTTAAATGTTTAATTAATTTAATGAAACCACTCAGTATTTCGAATACATTAGTTTACAATGGTTTGAGTGTAAACAAATATTAAAATATTTCAACATACATGGTATAACTAAAATCTGTTAGATTAATTTTTAATTTCCTGGAAAATTAAACTTGGCATAATTTGTGACAACACACCTGTCATTATTTATTAGTTATATATGATCAGATTGTGAATACCGTCAGTATTCTTAGGTAATAGTCATATTCTTTAAGTGCCTTTCTCTGTTAATTATAAGATACTATTGTATCCCCATGTCGCCCGAAGTGTCAGCTCGTAACTGTTTTATTGCGTGCGTGCATTTTTTTGTAAATGTCATAATATATCATCACACAATACACGTCACTAAAGAAGCGGAAGTGCAGCATGACTGAACACAAAGGAAATATATTTGGGCCAGTACATATGCTGTACAAAAAAAAATACAGACCGTATGCCTTTCCTCTGGTTATTTTCTTAAATGAAAGATTTTAAGTTTTTACGAATTAAAAAATGATTTTATAAATGAACACTTGATATTTAGAGGAGGTATTTTAGGTGACTGTGGTAGTTTTTTAATAATTTACTGTGTCGCTGTGTAAGCTGGTCAAGTTTGATCTCAGGCCATTGAATATGGGTAACGATAAACTTCCAAGTCACAAGTGCAGCATATAATATGATTTTTGAACTTGATTGTGTTAATATAATTGAACATGGTGTATTGCGATGTGGCATTGTCTGGTTGGACATTCGTATATTAACTTATTTTTTTTAATTAGTTTTTCCAAATTTCAAAATATTTTCGCAATAATTTTCAAATCAACAAAATCTTATACTCTTTTAACAATGCTTTATTAACAAAAACTAAACTTAAAATTTGTGAAATAGGCTAAATTAAACAATAAATCTAAAATATTATATATTTTCGCAATTTTCAAATACAACAAAATCTTATAATCTTTTAACAATTCTTTATTAACAAAAAAACTAAACTTAAAATTTGTGAAATAGGCTAAATTAAACAATAATCTAAAATATTATATATTTTCGCAATTTTCAAAACAACAAAATTTTATATTTTGTAATCTTTTACTTTTTTTTTTTAACAAAATTTTAAACTTAAATTTTTTGAAATAGGCTAAATTAAACAATACATCTAAAATATTATGTCTTTAGACGTAATTAAACAAATTAAATATGCAAATACCAAAAGCGCCATCTGATACTAATTTTGAGTATATTATCTTCGGCTGGCCATCCTGTTATGTAGACTACATGTACATTTGTCGACTAGCATTTCGCTGTGAACTATCCAATGAGAACACAGTATCAAAGTGAGGTATGTAATAAACGGTTATAAACATCATGTATAAACAGTAATAAAGCACAATTCCGAATCTGCAAGTCAATTGATAGCATACATACAAGACGCTGGATAATTATGAAATTATTCAAGAAAAGTGATATGAGTGAAAATTAATTAGTGCGAAAATGAATTCAAATGTGACTTCGTTCAATGGCAACCCGCGATTAGAGGACTGCATCAGTGGCAGAGCCGGCCGTGATGATTGGGGACATCGTCTACTGCATGATATTTTGTTCAACACAACATACGTGTTTGTTGCGCTTGGTTTGGTTGGTAACATTCTTGCACTTTTGGTGTTTTTTTGTTACACAAAATCAACTCAACATTCTTTCAGAGTTTACTTCATTGCTCTGACAATATTAGATACAGCTGTTCTTGTTCCCAGTTGCGTGTTGTTTAATATGTTTCGGTTGGGTATTATTATGGACTCGTTGATACCATTATGTGTCGTATATTACATATTTGTAATCGGAATGGTACCTCGAACAGTATATCGGTTGATGTTTTTTCTCCACTATCTGAGAATCAAATGATTGCAGTAACATTTATATACCCGAGCAGAGCCAAATCATTATACACTATCTCTACGTATAAAGGAGCGTTGTTACTAGTGTGGTTTATATTGCATTGACTGCTTACTACTGTCGTCTTAGGCAGTTACTCTTAATTCATAAGAATTCACTTTGTCTAAAATTACGACAGGTATACGGTTTTTCACACCAAGATGTACTCCGGCTTTAAATACTGTTCATGCACATTATACGTTTAGTTCGACCAATTATAATTACTATCCTTGGTTCGACTGAGAAGATCACAGATCTATTACTAAAACTAAATGATGCCGCTATTTTCTATCTATCTTTGTCTAATGATTGCTTCGCAGTTTCGCTCCGATTTGAAAAGGATATTGTGGAAGTTTTGTTGTACGCGAAATGTCGAGATACAAAAATACAGAACAGAAGCCTCTCGCAAAATCGTTGGTGCCTCGATCATCCGAATTGTTCGGATTGCACCACTGTAGCCATCATACAAACAGAACCCCGCCTGTTAAAAATAAGTACAAAGTTTGGAACATTGTGCGCAATATCAAGAAGTAAATCTAGAAAAGTGCCTTTTGACTTTTGCTTAATCAACGTCAGAAAAAAGTAATTTGAATTTGAATATCTTAAAGTTTTTATTTGCTTTTTAAACGATACTTTTTGTAATAAAATCACAGCAGTAGCAGCGGCAGCAGCAGCAACAGCACCCACATAGGAGGAGACAGTTATAGAAATTTATTATATAATGGTAGATGTATACTAATGTCAGTAACAACATAATATCACCAAATATTATATTACTTTTCATATTAGTAACTACAAGCTGCGTTATTTAAATCTGACTTTTAATCAGGTTCATGTTTACTATAAGCGATACTAAAGAAAGTGTTACTCATGCACCCGTTTCTTTAAAAAGCGTAATGTTTGTTTGAGTGTATAGAAATATTGTATTTTTATATCAAAAGGAAGCATGATGCAATGGACAATAGTCTTCTCATGAATGGCTGTTCCAACCTTCTCCCAACTACCAAGCATTTCAAAGAAATTATGACGTCTGCCAGTAAATAAAATAAAACTAAGTGATGATATTTGTAATTTTTCCAGTTACTTAGGATAATTTAGCATAATATATACCTTCTCAATGATTAAATTGTTAACTAATTTGTGAAGTCAGACAAACCTTTATTTATAGTACTTTGTATCTTTATAAAAGCGGAAAGTAATGGTTCTGGGGGATAAATCAATTGATTGGAATAGCTATGAGAGGACTCTATAGAGTGTATACATGTATATCAGTCAATACGCGGATAGTGTCGGCAATATTCGTGAGTTTTGAACAAACTCAAGTTCCTAGCCTGCCATTTAAAATTAATTATTTTTGTCATATTGGCTTGATATGATTAGCTAGAACATAGTGCAAAGTGTCTGTATTCGTTTTTTTTATAATACTTGTAGAACATCATGTGGATTTGTTGTATTTTTTCAAATCAAGATTAATTTTGAGAGGTACAAACGCATTAAAAACAAATCAGTCATTCTGCCTATGAACGCATTATATTCTATACCTTGAACATTTCACGGTTTTGGTTAACAAATACAGTTATTTACGATCGTGAAACAAGGAAACACGTCACATTTGATCATTACATTTCGTATAATGTTACTTGTTATTGTCATTCGTGTGACCTGTTATTTTCTGGATTGCTGCTTCCTTCTGCACGTAGGTATTATAGGCTAGTGCAGTAAGTAATTTAATCTTACTATAATCAGAGTCACCCTTCTTGAACAATTCCTTCGATAGAACTCGTTAGAACTTCGTTATATAACGAGTTCAATTCGTTAGCCTAACGAGTTTAATTCGTTAGAACGAACATGGGATTTCGAAGTTCTAACGAAGTTAAAGAGTTCTAACGAATTCTAACAAGTTCTAACGAATTCAACAGTTTCGTCAAAACACTGAAATTTAGGTGTTTTTTCAC
>JAOXYB010046723.1:0-26957 GCA_028565635.1 Phoronis ovalis | reverse complement strand
GGAGTGCCAAAGTAATTACTCTGTGGTCAGTGGGAATCTGGGGTATCCTCACTGGCTCGCAATAATTCTGCTCATGTAAAACAGGCAAATTTTCATTTGCTTATCAAGCAGATTCAAGTAGGCTATACTAATAATATATCACTTTAATTCAATGCCATGCTTCCTCCTGTAATTACCAGACTGATTTTAGCTTAAGTACCACTAACTGACATGAATTCGATTTTTTCATGAGGAATCAATCTATAATTGGCATACAACGGACATGGATCACCAGCAAACACAAATCCGCACCGGAATCTGTGGGAATAGGCTTGAGATGGACACTAATTAGCAAATGGCCACGAATTAGAGACCCGACACGAATTTGAGTGTAACATATATAAAATGTTGTTTTATCAACATTATCTGATGTTACAAGCACTAACATGGTATATTTTGATATAATAATAATTGCCAAATAATGCACTTAATAATGCTCACTCCTTGTTGAAGATGCTATACAGACAATTTAG
This sequence comes from Phoronis ovalis, assembly GCA_028565635.1. Classification (NCBI taxonomy): domain Eukaryota; kingdom Metazoa; phylum Phoronida; family Phoronidae; genus Phoronis; species Phoronis ovalis. The sequence goes on along the minus strand of JAOXYB010046723.1, from coordinate 26,445 downwards.
AGTGAGACCAAAATTGCTAAGCGTGCTTCCAAAAAAACAGCCAGCTTTTCCTGTTTTTATGGTTCTAATAGGACTGGGTTTCACCATTGTTTTTCAAGAAATCCATGTATTTGATTACAATAAAATTATTTATTATGAATAATACTGTAAAACAAATATTTTTACTAATTTTGAGTAATAACTAAGTAATGTACAATTTAAATTTGTTTTTACATTGAAGTGCAGAATTGCATCTGATCTTAAATGCAAGCATATTTGAAAACTGACCACATCCAGTTAAATGCTAGACCCATTAAATCCTAGGCCATTCATTAAATTTTATGCCATTCATAAGTTAAATGTTAAACACAGATGAATTATTAAGGAATAACATGTATATAGGGGATACATTTTAGCCGGAAAAGAATGTTTAATCAAATCATTTTCTTTCTAACAAGATTTCTGTAACGAAGCTATGTAGTTTGTTGGCAACTAGGGTAATAATAACAATAATTTTCTGGGTTGACCTTACCTATCAGATAGGTATGATATCAATAAGTAAAAGATAACTAATTTTCTGATGTACAAGAATGCCCCCGGCCTTAATAAATGGAAATATTTTGAATATTAGACATGGATTAAGTATAAAGTATTTTCAAGTCTTTTTGAGCCTTATATTCAAGCTAAATGGTGGCACAAAATGCATGCATACTAACCAGCTTATATAAATCTTGTTCTTTAATAATAATAAAGTTAATGTGTCTCTGTTTCCTTGTCTTTTTTCTAAAAGTAAAAACAGTACTAATTGTGAGTTTACATTTAAAAAGAAGTTTTATACTACGATAAAGTGGCAGCTATTGCATGCAGTATCTATGACAGTTACTTTTACTTCAGTCTGTTGAATGAGATATGTGACTTGATTTGGAATAAAGTTAATATAATAATAATATAGCGATGCAGCACTGCTTATAATTAATGCTTCCAAATTGCACCAGTCGAACCATATTTCACAGCCACTATGAATATTTTATTGCATTCATACATAATACTCTATGGGTAAACCATGATTCTGTATGGTTGCTAAGCAGATCCACTTATCACCGTGACTGATTGAAATCTAATCCTACATCAAAATGATGTTCCACGCAGACTGGTGTCAGTTATTAATTTTCATGAATGCAGAGGCCGATGAACCAGTAGCAGTCTAGTCTACAGAAACAGGTGGTGACATTTTTAGAGGTAGAACCATCCAATTTTAGTCAATCTTTATCCTAGCATATATAATCATTGGCAAGGGAGTTGCAGAAAGACAAGGAAATCATGTTAACAGCACAACATCTCTGGTAATTTCTTGTAATAGGTTTAACATGGAGTGATTTTATCATAGTACTATAATTATCTAAGATTTTGCTGTTATTAAACATTCCGGGTAAAATGTATGTACTTTCTCAAACACTTTGAATTCATGTCCCAGGTGGTAAATAATGTGTATCATAGTTCCTGCTAGGTAGAGATATGAATATTGGGGTTCTTTGAAAAAGCTCTGGTGGTACATCTGGTTTTGGTTTTCATGTACATTATGCGTTTATTTATCATTGTAACCCAAGTAGTTGGCCATTGTTGACATTTACACTTGATGCAGAGACGTACACAAACATATGCAGTGTACAATGTACATAGAAACTACTTTGTCAGAACTTTTTAATTATTAATATTATAAAATATAAATCATGATTTAGAATTTTAAAATCCTGTTCCTGTATCTTTATCAGTTATCACTGATCTATGAAAAATTCAGCTTGAAAATAAACTGAATTACAGTCGTTTAAGTATCCTAATCTGTTACCTTCATCTAGGTATTTTTTTATCATTACAAAGACTATAAAAACTAAACTTGTTTACCTATTAAAGTATACCCAAATGAGAACCCAATTCAAAGAATAGCACATTAATGTTTTTAAATTAAAATTTCACATGACAAAAATAATGTCATATTAATCTATGACAAGATCATTTGTTGTCACTAGTTCCCAGTGTGCTTAGAAAAGTGCTAAAAGAATTTATATTGCAAAAAAAAAACGAAAATCAATCTAACATTTGACTATATATAATTTCAATCTTTGCATTAAGAGAATCCATGTACTGTTAATCTGAGGCCACCAATAATCAAAGTAGAAATATCTTGCATGAATTGAACACAGATTGATATATTTCATTTAAAAAATAAACTTTTACTCCCTCAAGATTACAAAAACGTCAAAATTATCAAGTTTAGAGCTTACAAATTTTTGTTCTCTTAAAAATGTATTGCCTCTTTTTTAGTGAGACAGCAAGTGAATGCTGCTAATTTTTAAAAATTTACACACTTTTACCTAAATCTGAGCGTTAAATGTAAAATACTAAAAATGAATTCCTTAACAATTTTTAATGGTACAACGATAGCAAATGTAATTTATTTATCAAATTGGTTATCTGATTTGGTGTTTCATAATGTAAGGTATGTATCCACAGCAACATAATTGAAAGTTTATTAAAACAATGGATGCGTAATTGTGTTTGTTTAAGGGAAGTATTCATTTATAAAAACAAAGTGTTGTGCTGGTATTAATTTCAAGATACACCTTCACTAAGAAAATATAGATTTTCTGGATATTTAAAATTAATTTTAATGTTTGTTCTCAGGTTGCTAAAGAAAGTGTACACATTCTTTGACTCTATCTTCAATATACCATGTATTCTTAACATTATTTGCACCACTTGAGTGTGAATTATTCTCTAGATTAATCAATAATCAATAGTTTCTCTAAGATATAGCAATACACAACACTTTCTGTTTTAGTTATTTAGACATCGTCAAGCAGAGGGAAAGTTTACATTAAATACCCAAGGTTGTACACCTTTTGATATCAAGACAGAAGAGTTCAACAAACCTAAATCACTAAATTTAACTCAGGTAATCATTAGATTTTCTTCATATATTTTCTTCTTTTGAAGCAATTTTTAGAGATCTATATAAGGAATTATTTAGAAAGTCTTAAAATAAAGAACAATACAAAGGCACATGTTGCAAATTTTAAGTAACCTTCTGAACCTGACTAAAAATGTTACTAATGCATTTTTTTACCAATTAAATCTATATGCAATATTTTTTAAATGTTTTATTGCTAGATAGCAGAAACATTTAAATATAAATGTTAATTTCATAACTGGATGTTTCATTATGCATCACACTGTATTTCAAGTATACTTTACTTGTTGAGAACATGTCATATATGTTTGAAGAAGATAATTCAAGTTGGAAAATTATATTTATTTCAAAATTGCTTTTCACGTTTTAGTCCTTTAAGAATTTTTCTGCTTGATGTGAGCCTAATTAAAATAATGTACATTGTGCCTGAAAACTTTGATAAGAAAGTAAATAAATGAAAACTAATATATAATAACTCTTGTTTATTTAATTTTATTGAGAATAGTATTTTTTACATATATTTTCATCAGTATATGACATTGTGGTCGATTTGTAAAATGGAACTTTCTTTTTGGTTTGAAATGTCACATTTTCACTATGCAAAAGGATTGGATGTGTTGTGGAAATAATCATGCAGAATTATTCCACCAGGAAATCTTTGGAACTAACATTTAATTACAGCATGAATACCATTGTGGTGTTAATTTTCCGGTTTTTATTAGATGAAAGTTATTCAGATCTTTCGTTACCTGACTGTTATAAATGGCTTACTAGAAATTCCTACAGAGATGGCTGCTTTTTGAGCAGCTAAAGTTTATCGTTTAGCTAAACTACCGGTATAACCGCTCTACTCATAAAATAAAATCACCAAATTGTTTCCTATAATTGTCCTTGTACATATGTCAACTATAAATGTATTTCAGCATTAACTTCTACATAGAATAAACATATATTTTCTAAAATTCTCATTTCTTGCAACTGCTTATCACCATATTCCTATTTCACATGAGATGGAATCACAAAATTACAGTAGGCACAGAGTAAAACACAGATCATTAAATACGAGATTTGTGATAACAAATTAAAATATCAATGCAATGAAAACTTCTGAAAATTACGTTTGCTGTAAAAGTCCAGTTTGTGTTGTTTTGTACATATTAATAAACTAATTACTGTTATTTTTAAGTATTAATCAATTGTTTTATACAATTTTAGGGAAAACAAAATACCATTACAACATTTACCCCAAAGACCTAAATTATATGAATTATACCAATCATTTAAAATGATTCCAACACACAGTATTTCATCTAAAAAAGTTAACAATCTGTTATAGAGCAGAACAGATTTCCCACCAGGTGTGTTCACATGATGAGAGATGACATTTAAAATTTAACGTTTTAACAATAAAAAAATAATAGTTGAAAATTTGCATCCAGATTTTTAACTTTTTGTGAGAAGCACAACTATATTTACAACAGCTAGTTACTATTCTGTTTTCTTTTTGGTATGGTGCTTTTTATTTTCCTTAAAGAGATCGGAAAATTTGATTCTTGCTAATGAAATGAATTTTTTTTTTTTTTTTTGTGAAAACACTATAAAGTAAGTGTTAAACAACATATAAATGTTGTCAATATCCAAAGGAGTGTACGGTCAGTAGCTACTTTCTTCACGATTACGAACACCAGTTCAGCCTCCACACCACAAGGGTTTTAAGGTGTATCCCTGGGTCGTGAGGAAGTTAATGATAATAATGAAGTCTGGTGTGATATAAATAATTATAAGATTTAAGTAATAATAAAAAAAAACTAGTTAAAATGTACTTTTATATACGATTTAGAGTAGTCACGATACTAAGGTCCAGGCCAAGACAACACCCTGGAACAGCTATCCATAATATGTATAAATAAATTCGAAAGAAAACAACACTACGTTACATGCAACAGCTAGTTACTATTCTGTTTTTCTTTTTGGTAAAGGTGCTTTTGATTTTCCTTAAAGAGATCGGAAAATTTTATTCTTGCTAATGAAATGAACATTGGGTGAAAATATGCCCACCACCAAACAGGAACTCTTAACAATTTAAGAAGAAATCATTGTCATTATAATACTGAACAATTTTTACTCACAGAATTAAGTGTTAAGCTAGAAGATATAATACTAAGTTTATTCATTTATTTTCTTTGTTCTTAAGTTAATATTCTACTAATTAATTATTTTGTGCAAACACAGACACTGAAATCTAATAGTACATCGGGGCTTCTTTATTCTAAAAATTAATTTCCCAGTACTTTGTAATGCATCAGGCTTTATGGGAGGATTTAGGATTTAATACACTGCATTGATTTTATCTAAGTATGTTATTCTCATGATTCGTAATGAATACTATTTAATGCTCATTTTTACATTTTAAAATAACATTATGAATAGAAAATTATCTGCAAGAGTTAATGTTCCTATTTTATGACTTTTGAAGCCAGTTTCATGTTAGTCTCAACATTTCGGTTCATATTTGGTACTATCATATAAACAGAAAATGCTTGAGTTCACTTTTCTTATCAGGGAACTATTTATTTATTTATTAGATGAATCTATGGTACGAATTTCAACTACAGAAGGAAGTTACTTTATAACATTACGTAGTTGTGAGAATAATTAGCTAATTACTTCTGTGATTGTGGTTTGATGATATATTATTTAACTATGTCATAATTGAGCCTCAAAATGATATTAAAGTTTTGTGTAATTGCAGGTTTTGACAGTGACAATACTGGATCGAGTACATTTATACAAGTGAGGAAAATGGTGAGTGATATTTATTAATTAATGCCAATGTTTAAGAAATATTCATCTTAAAATCAGTAGGTTTTACAATAATTTGCATTAATTTTTGTTTTTCCTGTTTTTGCAGTATGGACAAATCCACTGTTGTGTCAAGGCATTGGTATTGACTAAGTTTGGCAAAGAGAAATGGAATGAGATACTGTGAGTATAATCTAGTATGCATGCAAGAATCCAAAAACTGGTTCCATATTTATATATATTCATATTGTCTTATTTCAGTGGATGAGGAGAAGCATATATGATTCACAACACATTCATAAAAATGGTTTGTCATAAGTCATCAAATAGTTTAGTACTCTTAGCATATCTATTTTGCATTTTATCTCATTCGGAGGTGTACTGGCTAAGAATGTGCAATCAGGTGCAAGCAAACATTTGCTAATAATTTAAGATTAAAATGTACATATAACACAGATAGAATCTCCATGTGCATTGTGTACAATCTAGTGACTATTCTTTTCATACTATCTGCAAAATACTTTACAACAATAAAATGTTTAACTGCATGGTTTAATGTCTAGAAATTCCTATATTATAGGAAATTACAACTAGAATGGAAGTGCACTGTTGAGAAAAAAAATTTACAAGCTGAATCACACACATTTAGCTTTAGCAAAATATTGTATTTAAAACTTTACTGACGAAAACTGGTAAATAATTCCAGCATCTCCATAGGCAATCTCAGTTGACTGAAAGTTAGTGTATTTGTTGAACAATAACATTTGTAACAGCTACCAGCCATATGCATAACATTTTTATAAGAAACTTTTCCTGGGCAAAACCAGTGATATAATCTCTTTGGTGAATTTTGTTCATTTTTTTTGTTAATTCTGAGCTAATTCTTTTAAACTTAATCTCATCAAGATTTTATCAATCTCCTAAGGATCAATTTTGCTTCATTAATTAAAAATTTGTTTCATTGTACGGAATTATAAATACCCACACCCCATTTAGATACATTTTGGAGGCGGACCCAGGATATTCTAAAGGATCTGACTTTCTCAGTGTTTCAATTACTTAGTTGATGGACTATTTTATGTGTAGTGCAGATGCCAAGGAATATATTTTCCAATCAATTGTGCTGGTGTTTGTACAAGTTTTGTTTAATCGACCGGATTGTTTAAAAGTGATGGTATTACAGAAATAATAGCTATGTACCTGAAGAATTCCCATCAAACAACATTGTACAAGACATAATGGTTAGGGGCTGTTATCAGATAAGATGGTGTTTTACAAACTCCCTTTGTAGACATGCAATTATATATCGATCTTAATTGTTTCAGGGCCAAAAGCACATTAGATGCTGTGAATGATTTCATGACATTTCATTACTACTCTGACACAGATACTCTTAAGCTGATTGGCTGTGTTGCTGAATGCTTAGGTAAATCTTTAGTTACATTATTTTGATGGAATTTGATTGATCTCTGATTAATGAATATTAATTGAAAATCTGACAATTAAAGAACTTTTGAGTTCAACTTTAAAACTGATTTTACCTAAAAGTATAATTTTTAGTATCTCTGTTTTTCAAACTTGGTACTTTTTTCTTTAAAATACACAGGTTTGTTTTATATGTATTACTACAGGAACAAGTACAAGTAGTTTATAACTAAAACTACAGTTACAGTGTTCAGGAACATATTGCAATCATGTCCTACAAAATCAGTATAACCTTTGAATTTTACAGGGTTACCTGTTGATGCGGTGCTTGAAGTATTTGGAGAGTATTTTTTTGAATATTGCTGCAATGTTGGATATGATAAAATGTTACAAACTCTGGGTGACAACATCGCCACATTTATTCAAAATCTTGATTCCCTTCATGCTTTGCTAGCACTGACTTATACAAATATTGAAGCTCCCTCCTTCAGGTAAGCAATAAACAACTCTATTACTACTATAATAAGTGGTAATATGTATATCTTCCATTAATTAGAATGGGTAGATCAAAATACGATAGTAAGACGAGAATTTTAAATTAGGTTTTATCTACACGAATACAGAGAAAAATTATAACTGGTCTTACTATCAAGCTCTTTGACACCAACACAGCATCTTAATCCGAATGCTGACAACCACTGAGGAAAAATTGAGGTCCTTTTGGCTCTTGTGATTGTAAATCAGGGGAGCTCATATCCTCATATATGAGATCTTTTAAACAGTAATTCCTAGAAAATTATTACAGGGTCACATTTTTTAGATTCTTTCATATGTAACAGAAAATGTAAATATCCTCAATAGCATATTTCAAACATCTTTTGCAAATTTGTTGCTTTATTTTTTCAGATGTGAAATCAATGAAGACAATAGTCTGACTCTTCATTACTACTCTTACAGACAAGGACTCTATCCAGTTGTAACTGGTGGGTATATAACAACTAGAAATAAATGTAAAGCAAATTTATTTAACCACAATTAGTAGTAAGTAATTATCAGCTTTCATAAATGGTCAAACAACATGATTACTACAGCGAATTTGATGACAGCTTTGGGAAATGTCACAATTATACCTTATCCAAATTGTGTTGCAATTTATAGTGAAATTTGGTATCTGTTGCTGCAGTGAGGTGTTGGCAGTGACACAGAACCAGAAATGCAGCATTAATCTTGGCACTTGCGAATGAAGGAATTGACAGCTAATTTACAGCTGTCATTGCAGCTAATCAAAATATTTTTAAAAAATCCGCTAAAAGTATGAATAAATTAAATTTAAATTGTTTATTGATTTAAAATATTCTGATAACACTTATGTTTAGAAATAAACGCATTCATCTACATTTGAGATCCCAATCAAGGTAGATTGTTACTGGACGATGTCAAGACCAAGAATATAAAGTAGCACTGCACATTTATCTGTTATTATTATTTCAGGAGTGGTTAAAGCAGCTGCAAGAGAACTTTTTAAAACAGAAGTCAATCTTGAAGTGAAAGAAAAGCATGACACGGCGCAGGAAGGTATACCTCCTCATGTGGTGTTTCACGTCACATATGTCAAAGAGACAACATCGTCAAAGCTTGACTTAAGGTCACCATCACCAACTATGACTCTCGCTGTAGAAGAAACATACGAGTATCCAGAAAAATTAAGAATCTCACCAAAGAGTTTCTGTAATGCTTTCCCTTATCATGTAATTTTTGACAGTGATCTGAACATTATTCAAGTTGGTACAAAAATACAAAAATTGTGTGCAGAAAGCAAGATTGGAGTATCTCTGAAAGAGTGTTTCAGTTTGGTTCATCCAGCAATTCGATTTACATACAAGAATATTTTGAGTTTTATCAATGCTGTATTTATGTTTGCCATGGAAAAGGAAAAGGAGGAAGACAAAGACAAAAGGAAATCAAGTCATGGACACTCAAAGGCATTGGTTGTAAAAGGTAGGAAAATATTGCATTTGCTGTGAGGTCAAACTGTATACTTTTTTTCAGGAAAAATTGGAATTGTTAACAGTTTCATCAGTGAGTAACAGAAAGCAATCCCACTTGACTATACAAATTTGGTTTAGCTTTCAGTATCAAAATTTTAAGACATACTGTTCTTGTATTGGTTCTTTTTTCTTCAACAAATCTGTCTGAAGCTTTTCTCAGAAAGTACTACAAAATTTAAACGAAATGTTCATATGGACCAGAACAGGAAAATTTTGATTATGAAGGTTGACAGCCATCTGTATTCCAACGTATATCAACGAAATATGAATAAAAATGTTTGCTAGGTTCTAAAGATGAATATTGGTGGCCATCTTGGATTCAAAATGACTGCCATGCAAAAAAAATATTCTTTGAAAACTTGTAAAGTACCGGACCATGCAACCAACGAATATGGATCAAAATGGGTTCTTAAGAAGAAATTTTGTATGGAAAACTTGGTGGCTATCTTGAATCCAAAAGGCGGCCATATACTGTGTCATTGTGACACTAACTCTATTTATAAATGTTGATACTTTTTTTAACAGGACAGATGGTAACACTAGAAGATGATTTAATTATGTTTGTGTGCTCACCACGTTTGTCTAGTCTTAATGAACTGTTGGAAAGAAAGATGTACTTATCTGACATTCCTGGGTATGACGTTACCCGGGAGTTGGTTTTATTGAACCAACAAAGAATAGCTGAAATAGAAGTCAGGTAAATAAAGAAACATATAATTATAATTATGGTTTAGCTTTTTAATATTAACCAGACAACAGTTAGAACAGTTTCTTTGAAATTTCATTTCATAAGATCCTTTAAAGCTAAGCTAGAGTCTTGTTACAACTGTTTTAAATATTAATTATAGAACTTAGATCCACTGGGTTCTCCCACAGGATATGCCTTTGGCTAATGATTTTTATGTGTCATTAAACACTGATTATATTTCAAACATAGTCACACACAAGTCTAAAAATACCACTATGACATAGTCTAAATGTTAATGTTTTAGAAAACAGCTACTATTTTGTGTGTGAAAAATGTAAATAAATATGTATTTTTCATGAGGTTTATTTAAAACAGTAAAGAGACTCTACATATTAAGTCAGAATATACATCATTATGAACTTGATTATCTCTAAAACGGCTATTAACACACAATTTTTCAATTGGATCGCTTACAGTTAGCAATAGGATTGATTAGAAATGGTTGTATGTACAAGGGCTGTTATGTACAGCAATTTAGTTAATTTCCTTTTTATAAGTATAGAGTTGCTAATGGTAACTGTTTTCAAGCTAAGATATTTATTAGCTATATAATGTCTTACAACTAGCCTAATAGTTTTTAACTAATATACACAGTGAAGCAGGGTAAAAAACAGTTACTACAACACTTACTGGTCCCTCTGTTTATTTTTCACTATTTTTTTAGTTTTTTTCTTTGCAAACAGTAAATAACAGTAGATGATGATTAATAAATATGAAACACATACATTTGTATCAGGGTTAACATCAATATTATCATGACTCATATATTACATTGAATCTTGGTGCATCAACACCTTTGGTGGAGGGAAGCACAATTAAGTCTTGTCTATATTGTCGAATAATGCATTTTTCTAAAGTTTGTAAAAAAATTGCAGTAAGAAACTTGATGAAACCACAGCTGAACTGAAGATAACTGGACAGGCCTTAGAAAAAGAGAAAGCAAAAACGGAGTATCTTCTACATCAGATGTTACCTGAAAAAGTTGCCAACCAATTGAAAGATGGAAAATCTGTAGAAGCTGGTAAGAACAAGGAACCGGTAGATTTTATGCATGAGCTGAAGCAAAATTCATTAAAAGCAAATTAAATATTGAAAAATGAAGAAAAAGTATGTTATAAGACAAATTTTGTTGACAAAATTAATTCTAGTAATGCATATAAAAATATATTTTATAATTGCTCCCATATATCTTCATACCTTTTTCAATTTATTTAAGTGCATCTGTATTCTACCGTATTTACCTTATAATTAATTTATGCAGCTGGGAATGATTAGTACCAGATTAGATACAAAAAATAACCTCAGACCATGTACTGTTATGCTAGACATGTAATTCACTTCTGCTAGTTCTTAACTTTCAATATCTCATTAAAGCCATGCTTATTTTTATAATTGGAGTATAATGACTATATACAGCTTCCACTAATAGTAATTATTTTTGCTAATATTGTTGTGGTTCCTGCTAAAAATAGAGATGTCATAGCATTCAGAACTGCTCATGACATGTTCATGCACAATTCTATTGGTGTTAGCTTTTCTACCAGTACCATGTATGAGAATCTTGCAAGATGTTCAAACATACAGCTACTTGAAATTCTTAAAAACAATATTTTGCATCTAAACCCCAGAAGAAATCCAATTAGAGTAGTTTACATAACATAACAAATGTTTGCTTAGAATATTTCTTTTGAACTGTTCAAACAGTGTATATTAGTGATAGGATACCATAAAATAATAAGTGTGGAAATATTTATATGATGTGTTTATATTCCTATAGATTTTTTAATCAAAATACAATCAAAATAACAGCAATTTCAAATATCCAACTTATTCGCCAAAAATTTGAAAACATATATTGCACTGTGAGTGGTAAAAATTTTAAATAAAGAATATATAAAAGTAATTTTTCGTAAAAACTAAGTGAAGCCATTCAGCATAAATTTTAATTAAAACATATGCTACTGTTGTGAAAAACATGTTTATTAGTCATTCATTAGCTTTCGTACATGCATACTTTAGCCTTGATTTTACTATAGTTAAGAAGGTTTGGCTAACATAAAACAAGGTATTCCCTCAGGGTGTATCTTTAAAGTTGAATAAGTTCCAAAACAAATTATCAAAATGCTTTATTAATATCTCTGTTTCACTGAAAGCTGCCATACAGATTTAAGATTTTCTGTTTGTCAATAAATAAATAATTAAATAAATAATTATAATATATCATCATTACTCAAAATGCAATATTTTATGATGTCATGACAAAACAAGATTTGGGAATAAATAAAGAAAATAACTGATAACTATGTGACTGTTATTTTTTTTACCTTGCAGAAAAGTTTGATGAAGGAACCGTTTTATTCAGTGACATTGTAACATTCACAAACATTGCAGCTGCCTGTACTCCTATGGATATTGTAAACATGTTGAATTCACTTTACTCAAAATTTGACCAGTTTACAACAGAACATGGTGTTTATAAGGTAATATATTTAGGAATTTAAAGTCAATTCACATTAAACTTTCTTTTACACAGGGAAAAACATTCACTAAATAATTTATTTGTAATTATATGTAACCCATTTCTATGCAGATAACCACTGAAACAGTCAAGTGAAAAATTGTCTGGATGGGCATGAATAGACAATGTTTTCAAATTTTGCCACTCAGGAGAATGAGGGTCAACACTATTTCAACTTTATCATATTTTAATAATGCAATTATGTTGCATTTCTTCAAAATATATGCGATCAATTTACTCTACTTTCATCATGGTCAAACTTTAGAAGACATTACATCATTTTTAAAGGTATTATTGAGGCTAGATAAGGCCAATTATATGAACAGTAAAAAAAGGAAGGCCTTCCCTGAAGAAAAATTCTTGCAGATATACTGCAGCCGATGCTCCACTTCAGAAACGCCAAAAACCTTCACACAAGCACACAACCTTCACACCTACGCACTGAAGTCATATCCGCTAATTTCTGTATAATAAGGGTATAAAATGAGATTCAAGTCATCTAAATTTTGTTTAGTTACTGCATGTTAATTACATCAAGCTCGATTGAATTTTCATTATCAATATGTTCCTCCCTCCTAGGTTGAGACAATTGGTGATGCATATATGGTAGTAGGCGGTGTTCCAGAAAGAACCCCTGACCATGCTGATCGGGTAGCTTTGCAGGGTTTAGCTATGATAAAGGCAGCAGAAGAAGTCTGTTCACCAGCAACAGGAAAACCTTTACAGGTTTCATACTAATATTTTCTTACCGAATTTGTTTATGTTTTACTCCTTACAGATTATCCTTTCTTCATTCCGACATTCCCACTAGTAATTGAAAAAGAAAAATTAGTGAGTGCTATGTGGCTGATCACGTAGAGGCTTTTAAGTTTTAAATAAAGTAAATGTTAATCAGTCATAATTCAGCCAAGGGTCATCTTGGTTATTTTGCGGTGGGGATGCACCAAAATACTGATATATTCGTTTTTTGTGATGTTGCACACTATTTTCTGGGCAAAGTAGATCTAAAGCATACCTTTCTGAAGGATTTCATGACTAGGCCTTAAAATTATTCCTAAAATGTATTACAGAGGTATAAAGGTACCCAAAAATATATCAAAATTCATCATAAAAGTAACCCCTAGCCAACAGTACATCCCTGTCTGCTCCATGCACTAAGAGATCCCCGGATAATCAGTCTCTGCCTGCAAAACTGATTTTCTACACATGTTTGTGGTCGGTTGTGCAGCAGAATGCATTTATTAAATAAAAACAGACTTTTGTGTACTTGGTCTGTGACATGTTAGACAAAATAAATATCTTGTTACTGGCTTCTTGAGTAGGGAAACGGTAAAATTTTGTAATCATATACACTGTAAGTAATTTTGAGAAATTGCAGTGAAACATTTTTTTGTTTAAAACACTGCTAACTATAAAGTGAATCCAATCCGATGTTGTTATATAATTCTTTTAAATCCAGAATCTTTTGTTATAGATTCGTGTTGGTATACATTCTGGTGGAGTGGTTGCTGGAGTTGTAGGCGATAAAATGCCTCGCTACTGCTTGTTTGGTGATACTGTGAATACAGCGTCCAGAATGGAGAGCCACGGAATGCCTGGCATGGTGCATCTCAGCCCGACTGCTTACAAGTGAGTACCTTTACATAATATATGACTATGATTTTTTAATGCGCCTTCATGTTACAAGCGTTAACACTGCTTACTCAGATGGAAAATTTAGACAACCTTAGTTTGATATATTCATTACAAACATTACTAATGCACATGGTCCAGTAGGTGATGGGAATGATTAAATGGGTCTTAGCATATTAGCCAATCAGAGTTAATCTATGATAATGTTATGCCAAAATACCAAAATCTTTTGTAATAACAGTTCATCTCCTTTCCTACAGTTTTTCAATGTGGGAAAAGATGAGAGAATTTTTTGTATTTATTAATAATCAAAATTAGTTGATGTTGAATTGGCAGATTCACATGTTGAACTAAGAAAATATTTTTTAAATTAACTTATCATTACAGTAAAATAGAAGGAAAAGGCTTTGCTATAGAAGAGAGAGGTCCCACGAACATCAAGGGTAAAGGTATAATGAATACATACTGGTTGATGGGGAAATTTGAAAATAATAAAGAAAAAGAAGAATCGGGCATGTACAAGTTATATCTTGCATGGCGCGAAGAGAATGAAAGAGAAAAAGGCGGAGATCTAACACCAACAGAGAAAAGAAGCCAGGTCACTCCACCACCAAATGATAACAAACCAGATGCACAGTCAACCAACGGGGATGCGACAAGTAGTAGTCATGCTGCAAGTGACAGTAAGACGGAAATAGACGGGAAAAAAAGTGGAGTTTGCCATATCATGTAACATAGGGAATTATTACAACATAACTGTATGTCAAAAACAGTCAAAACAGCGTTCACTGGTAATGAATGCAGACTGGAAGAACAGCAACTGTTAGATACACTTTTTGTGTAACTTTATTATTATTATTAAGCTGTCTGTCTGTCAGTTAAAAATTATAGAGTTTAATTGTTACAATTAAGGAACTGTTCACAACTGCATAAAATGAAAATGAAAGAGCTATTAAGAATTTGTTATAATCCTACTGTACATAAAAAAGCTGTAATTTCCAAAATATTTCAATACTTCATGAAATGTTAACATATGCAGGTTTCAGTTGACAGTTGTGCACTGTCAGTAATACTTATTTAACTCATATGACTGTGATAGCCTACTAAAGGTACCCAAAAGAGAATCTCATATTATGTTATACTGTACATATTATAAACAGCATGCGCCTTTTTATTTCTCACCCCAGATTTAAAAAATTTGCATACATGGAAATTCAAAATTTTGAACTCCTGGCATGGGTAAATCTAACTGGAGGTAAACAAATATACAGAGGCTAAATATTGTGGGGGGAATGATTATTGTACTATGAATGTGTCTCGTTTGTTATAAGAATATTCAGAATGTTAGAGACAGCTGTTGTTTATAGTGCTAGGAAAAGTTAAATATCTTTCCATTCAGGTCATATTTAATTATCACTGTTTGTTTTTGTTGTATAGATTTTTTTTAAATATGCCATGTTTCTCTAGATTGTAAATTGAGATCATAATGTATCTTGACATTTAAGTAACACAATCTAAATATCTCAAACAAAATTCTAAGTCTTTACTAATGTTTTTTATCATTAAGGGATTATCTCAAAAGTTATCGCAATGACCACAAACATATAGTGTTTCGTATATGGGGCAGGGGGGTTAAAATCCCCCTACGTTTATGGTTTAGTGCAAAATGAAAAAATCATGTCTAGTATATGTATGATACGACATACCCCCCTTTGGAACAGAAAACTTTTTTCTGTTGTATACGGCACTTATTCTGGGCGCTTATTTTTTTGCTTGTCAATTTTTTTCTGGCAGCACGGAGACGTTTCAGCAATCTTTTTCGATTACTGAAGTGATATTTTTATCTCGCACCCGCCTTTTGAAGAAGTATCTGACAGCCCTGATTTCGCGCTTGAAATTAGTTGTCAGTTTCTACACCTGCGTGAAGTCAAAATCTCACTAACCCCCCTACGTTTGACCAAGGGGAATGGGGGGTAATTCCTATACGAAACACTATTTGTTTGCGGTCATTGCGATAACTTTTGAGATGATCCCTATATTAACCCCAGATGTCGCCTGGCTATTGGGAAATTGAAAAAATCATTTATACCTTTGTTGGTTCAAGGTGAAAGTTTTAAGAAATCAATTTTCATTTTTATATAATTATATTAGTACCATATTTTTAAAACATTACTGGACAGACTAGAGTACTGGTAAATGCATAAATTCTTTACTAAATAATTTAAATTCTGACAGTGTACAGGAAATTCCTTAAAGGGATGATAAAGTTTATCAGTGATGTGGAATACTGCAATCACTTGATGCAAATACTTGAATACATGTAGTACAATGTAGTACACCTGTTTTCTGTGTTATGTGCAATGCGTGTACTGTCTTGTACATATGCATTAGAGTGTTCTTGTTATCAATCTTTAATATCATTAAAATATTAATATGTTTATTTTTGATGGAAAAAAATAGTAAATGTTAGATTTACAAAACAAGTGCACTTTTAGATTCTAACATAAACATTTTCAAAAACAATCTTAAAAATAAATAAAATTAACGTCTAATAGAAAAAAACGGATTATCACAGAAAGTACAGCCATTATATACTGTACAGGATATCACAGAAAGTACAGCCATTATATACTGTACAGGATATCACAGAAAGTACAGCCATTATATACTGTGTCAGCTTCATATTATTATCACTTTTACTTTTAATGGTTCTGAATTGTAGAGCACAAAGGGTTTCACCGATTTATTAATAGAAACCGAAGATTGTCGCTCACAAGTATTGCTGAATTAAATAAACAAAAATTAAATAATAATGAGAATTGGCAGGAATTAATTCTAGCTTTCCATGCACACTGGGCTATAACTACGACTAGAGAAAACAATTAGTTAAAAGCAATGTTGAATACACATTACATAAAAAGTTATGTTATGAAACCTGCTGGACAGTAAATGTCTACTGGGCGAGCAGAAATATCTAATAGATTTCATCAATTTTTTCAAAAATGAAGAAATTCAAGATTTTTTTCTTGTAGTATTGGAAATTTCGAAAAACTTATGAAATCCGAATTTTAAACATTTAACCCAAGTAACAGAATCAAGGAATGTGCCATATTACAAAATATAAAATAATTCTTCTATTAGTAGTCACCTTAGACTTGACTTACATATCCAGGTAATGAAACATTTAGGTTGCTCTTGTTTTTCCTCCTCCTCTTCCTGAAGGTTTTTGTTTGGTTCCTTGATCTGAACCAGTTCCTCTACCACCACCATCTCTAGCACCAGAATATTTCGGAGCAGCTGTGATGCCTCGTGCTTTGGATTTTTCTGCTTTTTGCTGTAATCAAAAAGGGTAACCAAATTCAACATAATCATATATTCATGTTAAGATATCTAGTAGTTGTTAATCAAAAAGAGGTAGCTAACTTTGGGCTATTTGAATATCAAAATATTAATCAAGAAAGCAACCAATATGTTTCATCTTGTCACAGATTATTAACCAAGTTCGAAGATAAAATGTTGTGTCAACATTTTGGCAACATATAGCCGCCACCACCACCATTGTTTTGTATGCAGACTGTGATCTGTGAGGAACTGGGTCAAAAGTGTTCATGACCATAAATTTGATACTTAGTAGCTTTACTAACTCTTTCTTGATATCTCCTTTCAAAGAAATCCATGTCAGTTTCTCCTGGCTTTTTCATTGCTGACATCCTTTCTGCAAGGTCGTTATCAACAGCATTAGGACCTGAATTTTTTGAAATATGAGAATTAGGAAATATTCACATTGCCATTGCAAAACAAGTCAGTTAAAATCATAATTAATTTATGCATCTGTTGTGCATGATCATTTAATTTAAACATAAGGTGTACTTCTATCAACAGTAATTTTTATTTAATGGATGTGAGATATATATTGGATAGTTTATATGTACCACATCACTAACATTCCATACATTATAACATAACTTTCAATACATTTTATTATTTCTTAATTATTGATTTTAATACTCTTTCATTTTAATAAATATTTAAAGGAGCAACCAGACACACCGAAGATTAATTAATTAATTTTTACCTTGAATTGCTTGTCTGTGAGCTTGGATTGAAGTAACATTGGACCTTAGGAATGGATGGTCAGTAGGGCCTATGGGTTGTTCCAAAAACTCTTTGGAAGGAGCACCTGAAACACAAATCGAAGCAATGAAACTAAATCAAACAGATACACCTAAAGTAGTACATTTAGATATATACAAATGAAAGCATAAAATATACTGTGTCTCAGTGTACATGTAGGTCGTTTTTGCATACAACCATTACAGATTAAAAGAAAATTTTAACCGCTCAGTAATAACACTCCTCACAACTTTGTTCATAGTCAATAGTAGAGTGAAACAGACGGAAACTAGTATATGAGACTTGTTTGAAAGAAGCTCAAGAAGAAATTCCTCTCTCAAGGAGACACTTGTCATTTTGCTTTGTTTTCTTAGAGAGGCACATGAGATAACAATATTTGAGACTGTGCTAAATATTATTTTGGCCATGTCCCCCTGGATACTAACACCTTAGTTGATATCACACATTTTTCAAGACATTTTTTGCCCTAATGACTATAAATAGCATAATGTTATAAGTGAAAAAAACTGAAAGCAAAGGATGTATCAATTCTAAACGAGAATCTAAATCTCACTTTTTGTGATTGGAGTTTTAATCTGTTTCCAAGATTCCATACTGAAACAGCGACCGATCATGTGGGGGTTCAAAGAGATTCTTACTGTCTTTACTAGCATTGTATCTTGATGATACCATTTTCTATAACTGCCACCCTTCAGACAACAACACTTACCCACGCCACTTTGATCCAGTCTCATATAACCATCAGCTAGAGATGAAAACCCAGTGATTCCTCCCATAGCTTGATAGGGGGTGTCTAGTCCTATAGGGTGACCACGAGATAGTCTCTCATCTTTAGTCTCTACTATCATCTCATGACGATATGTTGGTTCACCACAACCACATGTGTAGGAACTCTTGAAACCAGCACACTTACATCCAGCTTATAAATAAAATTAGGATAGGTCGCTTACAAGGATATTTTTCAATTCAGCAAGTTAAAAAATAATTCTATAATATAAATCTATTACATATCTGAATCTTACTTTCACTTAGAAAAGGTTGGTTCCCCAGGCCTTCATTGGTCTTTTCTGATTGTAGATGACGGTCTTGAGAGAAGATCAAACCTTTTTACATTGAAAAAATAGATTCTGTTTGGACTAAATTAATATATTAATTATTTCCCTCAATCAATATGTCATTGAATGAACATTTATTGTGATAACTGCATAACTTGATGATTTTATGACCAAATGAACATGTTATTTGGCCAAACTGTCACGAAGTATAAGATGCAGTTTAGAATAAAATGGTTCCATATAATCATAAAAAATATAAAATTCTGTTAAGAAAACTTCTAAATCACTAGACGTTATGCTGAAATTTCTAAATCAGATACAAAATTGTCATTCAGTCATAAATACACTAGAGTTAACACTAGATCAGTGAAATGTCTGGTTTTAATTTCAAGGTGGTCATTTTTTCTCTTACTTCGGTGTAAAATTTCAAGGAAATATTCTCCAGTAGATACCTTAAAAGCATAATACAAACATTTCACTAATGATTTCTAGAGAAATAAAACTGACAAACCTTTCTTGCATTTGTATGGATCCATCTCGGAGTGTTCATCAGTAAAATGTTTACAGCTGCACCTGATTGGTTGACTTCCATTTAACGGAACATAATGATATGTTGCACATTTACATTTTGGGACTCGACAAGGCAACAGGATTGGTCTACTCTCAGGAATTTGCTTAAAATCTGTTTGGTGCTGTTTATATCTAAGATACAAAACGATGGCCAATGCATTTTGCACTAAGACATACAATGCTTCATCTTAATAAATTTCTAAACTACAGTTTTGAAATTGGAACATTATTCTGCACATATGTCCCTGAAGCAGAACTTAATGTAATACATTATATTTGTAATAAATCTCAGTTTTACTTCCATACAATGTAATAATTTTTCCCAAGAAAAAACCAACTAATACCCATCGGAGTAGTCAGGTCTTGGACTTTATAGGAAAGTGTGGCCCCAGTAGAATGGATTTTTTTTATTAAAGTAGCAGAGTGGGCTAGTTTTTGGTTGAAATAGCAAAAATAATCAAGTTTTTGACTACTTTTTTTCAGCAATCAGGATTTTTATTTTTAGAGCGAGGTTTTCCAAAAAACACAAAATTAGCAATCGGGACTGTTTTAGCAAGCAGTAGTTAAGCAAATAAGTTTTTGGTAGTAAAAATAATTAAGAGGATCCAGGTTTTAATTCCAGGCAGCACACCCATACCACATTTACCTGTGTGAACAGAAGCACAGAGTTTCAGGTCCAATGAGCTTGCAGTCCATACCAGCCGGTGCCGACCAGGATACAAAGATTCTGTTTTTCATCCTCTGATTACAAAAAAGACAAATCAGATGCTACCAGCCAAAAGGAAGAGCATTTGTCAAAAAAACAATACTTCTTTCACAATATATCATGTTAGACACTACAATTCCTGTTGGTTTTTAAAAATAATAGCACAATGTTATATAACTATGATTTTCACAACACTTCTACCAGATGTCACGAACTAGTCGGTTTTTGCATTTGGTATAAACACACTGTTGCTATAATTGCATTTCAACAATTGTTCATGTATAAACAAATTATTGCATGTACTATGTAGGTCATATGTGCTGCCACCTAATGAAAGTTTCTAAAAGTTGTTCATTTGGGGAATGAGGAACTGATTTATCTGATAGCACAAACCAACAAGCAGCATGCACCAGCCATGTCATAAAGCAAACTGTGTAATATAACATATAAAAAAGTTTGCATGCTTGACAGGTACTTTTGGATACCAGAATCTGTGCATATATCCAGATTATTAATTTTTTGTCATACCATACAGTTATTTGACATTTAAATGTAGGAAGTTCTTTGATAGCTCATTTATCTAGCAATCAATAAATTGTGCACTCTCCAACAGATACAACATATTTGTTGCTTTTAAATTCACTCTGGTACTAAGAAGTAAGCTTTATTTAAAAATCTAATGTGGCTTCAGAGCCTATAGTTTTACTCAGGAGTTTTGTCTCAGTTGTTTCCCTGTTGGTACGTAATTTTAAATAGAATGTACATTTATACCTGTGGAATTTTCCTTTTCTTGTATTCTTCGTACTCTTCTGGTGTAAACATTTTCCCTCCGTCATCATCACCGACAATGCTAAATGTGCAAGTACATATGGCTTAAAAATTGGAGTTTCAAATGAGGTTATTAACAGTTGTCAGTACCAAGACGGTGTTCTATTTACCTAACGGATATCTACAATGTGCACTGTCAGAACTACAAGTATTTTGTTAAATTTTTTTTTTGTAGCTTCATGTTCTAGTAGGTTTAGAGTTATTTTGCCGTACAGTGAACCTAGAAACATTTCAGCCAATCAATTGAATTATTTATGATAAATAAAAGCATCGGAATTCATAGGCAACCTTCCGAGTCATTCCTGTACATGACTACATGTATGTTTATATTCACAATAACTTATAATAATAACTTGAATTGCATGTGCAAGTGATCACTTCATACTACTAACAGTGGATTTAATGTTTACAAAGTTAACAAAATTTAGTCCCATTACTCTGACTCTGTATCTTCTTTTTCTTCTTCCAAGTGATGTACCAACATTAATGGGTTCAGGGCTTTGGTACATGTGAGAGTAGTCCTAAACTCTTTAGCGATTTATATGGAAAGTGACCCACACACAGGTGGCACTTTTTATGCATGTATGAACGACAGTCATAGTGGATAAGCATTTCGTCAAGAGACTTAGTGTGTGTGTCAGAGCAGGAGTCCCAAAAGACTTGGAATAATCAAAGTTGAATTTCGATAGACATAGGGTATCAAGTGTATAATATTGGAACTCAGATGGTAACGATTACAGTTGGTCACTTTTACTGTGACTTGCTATACAAGGATTTGCAACATAACGGTCGGCATGTCTCACCCAAACTCACGAAATCGGGACTAATGTGAGTGGTGAAAATTATGCTCGTCAAGTGTGGTGCACCAGTTCAAACTACACATATTTGTTAAAATAGAGCACAACGCTGTGGCTCCACAAGGTAGGGGCACGGCTCCCTACACTACAAATCTATGCAGTGAATCTGAATGTATATAATGCAGGACAATTTCGGATATAAATTGCATGAGAGGGGTAGGGGGTACCCCCCAAGGTGCAATGCTCGCACTTAAAAATTGCCAATGCTCGCTGCTAGCACTTAAAAAAAAAAAATGGTCGCCAAAAAAACTCGACAACCAAAAAAAAAAACGTCGTCAACACAAAATAGTACACTAAATTAGAAACATATGCAAAATAATGTTCGCCAAAAGACAATGTTCGCTGCTCCCACTTAACAGACTAATTCACTAAATGCTCGCTGCTCGCGATACCCCCCCTCTCATTGCACTGGAGTACCATTTACCATTTTTGATTATTTTGCCAGGGCATTTCGGAAGGCTATACATTAATTACTGTTTGATAGTATACAATGTTGCAACACCATGCAATAAATATTCGTCATCAGAAGATATCGACAGGGTCGTAGAATTTGTTTTCCAAATTTGTAATATATCCTAGTAATTCTCATTCAGGCTCAGCTAGCTTCACTTAGACAATTACAAAATACGAAATTAGTACATACCGCTTATATTCTAAATATGCATCAACACTTGAACCTGCGGAGCCACCTAATTTGAGATGTACTGGATAGTCGTTTGCCATGATGCACTATCAGCAAAATGGTGTTTGTAACGATTGTTTGAATGCGTATATTCCCGCTATTTTTAAGAGTCTATAGTTGCCAATGATACAGGAAATGCGGATTAATTCCTTCAATAAATGTTACTCGAATATTTTATTTAACTCTGCAATATTTTGCTTCGTTGTTGCTAAAGTTGCTCATTGATCAAGCATAAAGTAATTCTCTGAAGAATTAAATCTGTACGAATTCACAAAATAATGAATAAAACGTTGATAATTTAATACGCGCTTTCCTTTGGATGGAGGTATAAATCCAAAGCAACTATGGCGGACACCGGCGTGGAAAAATCAACTGCGCAGCAAAAAATTTCAAATTCCGCTGAACCCCCAGTGTTAAGTAAGGAGAATAAATTTAAAAATCGTGAAAATGATGACTATGGATATGATTTTTATCCTGGGAGAAGGGGACAAGAAGTACAATCATTCTGGCATTCGTTTTGGCACGGGAAAGATATTACACGTAAAATGTACTGTGAAAGAAATGTGTCATGGTGTGCCAATCACAGTAAGTCGATTCTGGTTTTATGATTTTTGGTTCGTCGATAAAGTGCAGTTCATACAAATTTTGAAAGTTGTGAAATTTCAGGGAAGCCTATTTACAATTGCGTTTTATTCACCAATTCGTTGAACGTACCACGTACGGTCCAGCACTTCGTCAGATTCATATCCAGATCTTAGTAGTCCAGGTTCCATGACGACCAGCATGACGTTCAAGCTGTACCTCATCAGATAACTCTGACTATGGATATGGTTAGGCTAGGCCTAACACTCACTTGGTCTCACAGGGACCACATTGGAAATAAGTTTCTTTTAACTTTATGTGTTATCCTTGGCCTTGGGGATGAAACACCATTTTTATTTATTGTAATTTATTTATTGTTTCATGTACCAGAATAAAATCAATCAATCAATCTCTACCATATCAATTCACAGTTAAAGTGAACGCCACTTTTTGAACCTTCGAAAAATAAGTAACTTTCTCTGCCATCTGAGTGCATATATTATTATCCTTTGTAATACTCTCTATCTGTGAACTTCCATTACTCTAATAATTGTTCGGACGCCTGTGCTGTGCTGGCATACACACTAAAAAATCCCAACATTGAACTATATCTAGATGAAATTTGTTCCGCCACCAGTATGCAATGGTTCACATATGCATATACCACAACATGATTGCCATGAACCAGGACTAGACTTTGCTAAGGCCCACATGAAAAGTCTAGTATGTTTATCAAACATAGGTCCATGCTAAACAAACTTGGTCAGTGCTTCCAGTAAATTGTCCTTGGTGGTGTATGTCAGATGAATTGGGTGAATGAAAAACGACAATATGTCCTAATTGCCAAATGTTAAACAGCCTTGACGTTTAACTAAGACCTAGCTAAAATTTGCTTCCCTGGATTTCAATGTGGTCAGGTCAGCTTTAAATATGGAAGCATTCACAGTGGCTCTTAGCGTACCATTTACTTATTTTAATCCCCTTTACCCTGGTCGGGTCAGCACCGGTACCAAAATTCCTTTTCAATATGGCAGACTATGTCCACCAACTTACAGGGCACATCTACAGTTTAGAGTTGCAGTTTACATTTGTTTTGGCCTGTTCTTCCCATGGGTCCATCAGCTTTTCTTTTTCCACATTATTAGCACATTGGAAGTTATCTATATAGTCAAGCATTTTAATTATTAACATCATAATCCAATATGTAGATTTCTTACAAGTTGTTTTGAAATGATAGCCATCATTGTTATTTGTAGTTGATTCCACTTTCTTTAAGCAGTTTTTCGTCTTGTGGAAGATATACATAACTCTCCATTTTGTAGATCCTATGGTGAAATTGCTACTGGGTGCCATGAAAAGCCATGGATGGTAAACATTTCTTTATTATCAGTCCACAGAGAGAAATCAAATATGTTTCTGGTACTTTTGAGTTAGATATCATGATAAAGAAGTTAACATGAGTTTATCCAAACTACAAAAGCTAGATACAACCTGTTTGTGTAATAATTGTTATACCAAATTTGTAGTCTCCATTTGCTATATAACTGGAAGAGATATTTATAGCTTTCTGTATGCTTTTGAGAGTGACTGTTTATGTTTTAAATATAATTTATACCAACGGCATGAAAATGTTAATTCACTTCAAGTAGATATGCCACAGAGCACCAAGTGACACTGAATAAAATTATTTTCATTTTGAATTGATTGTCTATAAATGAATGCACTATCTGTTTCAGAAGGACTAGGTTGTTATAGCATGTACATGTTTGCATGAGATGAACAGATAGTGAAATCTGGTCAACAAAATTGTTTGAATTTTTTGTTTTTTGTAGTAATGTAGACTTAAGAAGACATGTTTCATGTGAAAATTGCACAAGTAATGTGACAGGCGGTTATGATCCTCAGACTAACCAGGCAAGTTAAAAACCTTTATAATTATAGTTTCCCATTTTGCCACCAGGGCACACAGGGTGAACCTTGCATTACTCATATAAACAAACCATTTGCTAAACAAATAGGAAAATCTTTGCTTTTAATGTAGAACTTCATTTGAAAATTGCTCTGAAATGCTGAACAATAATAACAGATTTATTAAAGTTTACGCTATTTATTGTACATGTAGGCTAGTAAAAAAATTTGCTAGGCTAGTAAAAAAATATCACCTTTTCTCCCAATCTGTCTGATTGACATTTTAAACTCAAGATAAAATCCTACTTGTTCCCTTAATCCGTGCTGAATCTGTGTACAGTAAGATCAGACCTTCTTGCTTTGCATAGTAACACATCTGTTGTGCTTCCCTTCAAAACAAAAAAACTGGCAGAGAAACCCTCTCCATGTCATTATTGATTTGTGTACTTAAATATCTGATTTTAATAGCAGTATAGTCAAATGTTATGGCATACCAACACATCTTTTAATCTAATGTTCACAATAAATAGGTTAACTTTTAAATATTACAACTTCTTTGTCTAGTTGACAACATGTGGTATTGTCATATTGCTGTTACTGTGGATTTCAGTCATTCTCAAGTATATTTTGTTAAGTGGCACTTGACCTGTTGTGATAAACACTAGGCTTCCTAAGCCCAATATCATAACTTGATAGTATTTGTTGTTTGTATAAGCTATTATATTTTTATTGCAGCTTGGAAATTTATACTAATATTTTTAAATAAATATTAATTAATATGTAATAAATAGTGAAAAATAATGTATTTATACAGATTTCTGTTATATTTAAAAAAAAAAATGTTAATACTTTTTAATAGTGTATTAGGTCACCATTAAAAAATTCTTTGTTTGCACTAACCCGACCCTGATTTTTAAAGTTGGGTAGGTAGGTAGGTAGGTAAATAATTTTTTTTTCTGAACAATATTGTTCATTTTGCAGCCACTAACAGATATGTTCTATG
>JAOXYB010046712.1:0-12246 GCA_028565635.1 Phoronis ovalis | reverse complement strand
TGAGATATGAGCCGGCCATGACCCTTACGGACAAGCTGTAGGCTGTCCATAAGTAAGGGTCATGCTTGCAGGACTAAATTCCTAGCTGGTGAGGACAATAAAGTTTGAAACAGCAGCTGTCCTAGGATTTAGTTGGACTAGAATACTCTAATAAAAAACACAAATATTCCTATAACATTAAATTGATTTTATCAAAAACTAAACAAGCCAACTCCAAAAGGGTTCACTCCATCACAGGCCTATAGGCTATAGTCTCTCAGGATTGTTATCCGTGTTCAAATGAAAATCCGCCAGCACGGAGCCAGTACACAGACACACGTTAAAATGACATTCCTAAACCTGTTAGTGGCTCATTGGTGTCTAGCAGGACCTTGATAGTGTAATAATCTGGTTAGACTACTACCCCCACATTAGTCCTGGTTCATGACGTTCTTCACTAGCTCTTGAAACGGACAAGTCATGCAGATTATCAAGAGCTAGTGCAGAATGTCATGAACCAGGACTACTCCCGCATAATATGTGCAAATAAACAAAAAAGGAATAAAGTTTTGTCTTAAATAAAGTTACCTTACCTGGATTAGAGTTCATTTTGTTATGGTGTATTACAGTACAAACGGTATACTTTTAAGGAATACTCTTAAAAAGTCCAAATTAAAGAAGAAAATTCCCAGTCAACACTGACGGAGTTTCTAAATTTGTTTCCGGGAAATTCCCAGTGACGCACAGTCCTGATTGGTGGAAGTTCCGTCACATGAATACTGACGTAATTTCTACACAAAAACCACTGACGTTAAAATTTATGTGTACAAAATCATGGCAGACGACGGCCATTCGCATGTTTTATTGACACAAAATGAGACAGAAACTGTCCCAAATACTCCTGCCCAAGAACAGAAAACCAACAAACAAGAATCTCCAGAAACCGAAGAGAATGAATTGACCGAGGAACAAAAATTAGATATCATAGCAAAGCAGTTATCTAGAGCTTTTGGAGACCCTCCTGATGTACCTGAACCAGGAAGGCGAGGTGATACAGAAGATGATTTGAAACAGGCCGACGAAAAGGGATATGTTCCCCCTGTCCAAGATCCTTACCAGCGTGCCATAACTTACTTAGAAAAACATAACATTCTACAAGTATTTCAGGTAAATATAACGCGTAACTTTAAGCTGCATTTACATATTAATAGCTGTTACTATGTGATGCTACTGCCATAGTTACGGTCGGTAGCATATGAAATGAGTAGGATAAGTATTGATCATCTTATCTTATTTTATTTTCAAGAAATTTGTTGTCATTTCTCGTATTTTATTTCGAGGCAAGTTGTGATTGTTCACGTATGATGTTTGTGATAGTCATACACAGTTGTCAGGAAATAGCAGCATACTTTCTATATTCATTACATTGATAATGGATTACAACGAAACATTCATTGTTTCATTTATTTATAGTACATTACTTCAGGAATAGTTTATAAAAGACCGGATGATCCAATAAACTTTATGATTGATGAATGTGCAAAGTTAAAAGAAAAAAGAGACAGTGGAAAAGAAATGATTTTAGACATAGTAAAGAAAAAAGACTCAGCTGAAGCTGTTAACGAAAAGAAATGATTACTACACCATTTGTAATTACTTAAGTGAAACATCTTGCAGACAGGAAAAATCATCCAGTGAAATGAATAATGGCTTATTATTACCGTTTGCGACCCTGGGGTATAATGGTATTTTATTAGTGACATCATATTTTATACTTGGGACGTTAGTTATGCAGCAAAGGCATTACCACATTAGCTTGAACCATAGCAGGAATCTTTGTGAAAACTAAATCTCTATCATTATCATGACACTACAAAGCATTTGCGTTACAAAGTTTTAATGTTCCCACTGCGGTTCAACTAATGCGGTAATACTTTGCTGCATAACTAATGTGCTCATTGTAAAATGCGATATAACAAACAAAATATCACTATATATCACAGGGTTGCGCTTCATTGCAAACAGTAATAGTGGCAAAGATAACTACATAAGAACATGTTGTTATTGTCATAGTACAAAATAGTTACATATGTACAAGTTTGTTCTTCACAGAACTGTTCTGATTACCGTGTAAATGTAGTATTAAAATGCACAAGTATTTATAGCAAGAGAGCGGTAAGTTAATTGTTAATTGTCTACTTCAGTTGTAATAATAAAAGATGTATGCATTAATTTTATCCGAGATTGCCATGAATGCAAAAAATATGGTACACATTATTTTTTTTGTTAGTAGACCTACATGCTGCTGTTTCAAATCTTAAAATTTGATGTTTTGTAACTTAGCAATGAAACCATGGACAGTATTGTCATACGAGAGGTCTTGGTTGTAGGATAATTCAATTTGAGTTATACAAATTTTTTTGATATTACGTTGAGGTGCCTTATACTACAGTGCCAAGCACATTTTGTGTCAACCCACGACTTATTAAAATTAATTGTTTTGTATAATAACATATAAATGGAGTTATATTAAGGCCAAAGTAAAACAGGAATAATGTTACATTTCTTTTGTATTGTATGAAATGAATGGTTATACTACCTCTTTATGTAAATAAATCATTGTTATTCTTATAACAATCTAACTGCTATGAAAACTGCAGAACACCACATCCATGCACAGCTCTAGAAAAACAGACTGCATTTTTTGAAAATAAATTTGTTACATATTCTGTAGAAAAAAAATTAATCAACACAAGAAACTATACAGGAAATTGTGTTATTTAAAAAGATTGTTGATTGAAAATAACTATTCACAATTATTTAAAATAAAGACATTTTATTGACAAAGATTTATAATAATATGTTGACAATTTAGCAACAAATGCAAATGGAAAGACATGCTAGTATGTTTAAAAGCAATGCAATAAAATGCTATGTTAAGCACTTCAGACAAGAAAAATATCAATATAATATGCTAATATATTAAACTCTTTACCACATTACTACAATTGGAAGAAATCTATCTAAAGTAGGAAATTAATGTTCAAAAAATTATGGAAAATATGTATTACTGACATTAATAGTATAAATTACAAAAAGCTTACACTTTTACAAAAAATAAAAGATTTTCTAAAAAGTATAATGGAAGCTTTAAAACAAAGATTTACTATTAAAATACTCGTAAAATACAGCATTTCTTATTGGAATGTTTCTTTATGCCTTCTTGTTCTGTCTATACCTTCTAAGAACTCTTCCAGATGAAAACACTACAAGAAAATAAATAACATGTTTAGATGTAAAATTATCAATTAAAAAAAAGTGTGAGCAGTGTGCTTGAAAAATGAACGTAAACAATAAAACATTCTTTAGAGCAAGTAAATGTAACTCCTGATTCAAAAATGATTGTTACTTATTAGGTATTGTAAGATTGGTAATTAATATAGAACTAAAACATTAATAACTCACCAGCAGTCATCTCCGCCAGTGCTGATCAGATATTTATCATCGAATGTAAATCGTACATTAGTGACATGCGCTGAGTGACCTACATACTTTTTGTATTCCGCCTATAAAAATTGAATGACAGAACTTATAAATTACAACAGTTGCAAAAATCTTTACAATAGTTATTGACCATACATAATATTTTTATTTGAATGTTTCTTTTTCATCATCAGTAATAGAACAGTCTTCTCTGTGTGCAGTGACAGTTACAGAAGACTGCATCTATTTTATCACCAAAAGTTTATTGTTTCACAAGTCTCAAGTACTTGCAGATTTCATTGTTCCATGTTTAATTTTTGCATTAATTTTATTAACCAGCATAATGATCCCACCATTTGTTGATGAATTAAATGCTGTACAGGTGAAACTAGCAGTAAACAATTGACTTACAAATTTTTCTGTGCATGGGAACTCAAAAAGTTTGACAAGACCAAAATCGTCACCAGTTGCCAATGCACTCCCAACATGTGACAAGTGAGCACAGTTCACATCAGCATTATCAGAATTCCTTGGCCATACACCAACAACTTCTGAACCCAAAACACTGTGAAAACACAAAAGACATGCAATTATTATAGTGATATTGAGAAAATCATAATAACAGAATATGAGGTGATTAATATAATATTGAGCACCTCCTTCACAATAATCACTAGGACTCACCTTGTCCAACTTGCCCATGTAACCTTATCTATGACTGACTGGTCTGTGACTGGATTACCACTAGGAACTTCAAAAACAGATAGGACATAAGCACCAGTACTAACCTGTTAGAAAAGAAAAATAGGACTATAGTTACAAAACTGTATCTAACAAGATGGTCTAGTGCTATTTGTATAGGGGCTCTGTTGAAATAATACAATAATCTTAAGATCTAGAAAGGTTATCTGGATCTGTTCTAGGCAGATTCTATTAACTAGCTGTATGTTGTTATAAGAATTGTGGTTATAAGTAGGAGGGCTCATTCACTAGTTGGCTGTTAGAACTAAATGCTAAGCCGACCTCTATTCTGGCACTGAGGGTGATCATTGCCATGGTACATCTCGTCCACAGTGGTTATTTAACAACCCCTGAGTAGTGTTTCACAATTCATTGTCCATTACACTATAACTTTACAGGACATTTCATGGATGCAGCCATGATCAAATATGATGCTTTTTATCTATCTACCATTACATACACAATATAATAAAATGAAACATTGCATTACCCTGAGATATTTGCTGTCAGCTGAGAAGTCCATCTGAATAACAAAGCTTGGTATGCCCTTACAGTAACCCACTCGGTTGAGTGATGGGCCCTGTGTCAGATCATACAAATCAACACAACAATCTTCAGATCCTACAGCCAGAATCTTGTTATCTGGGCTAAACCTGTCACACACAAAACAGTACACGAAACATGTATTAATATATTTCAACAGAACAGTGAACTTGACAGCATTATCAATTTATATACCCAAAATGTCAAGTAAGATTTTAAATGAGAAATGAAATCTCATTTTTTCCCAAATGAAAAGTGTTGCCTGCATTTTTGAATGGTTCCAAAATAATTTGTTTGAAATGTGAACATGTATCAAGATCTTAATTCTAGCAATGATGGAGACATTAAAATTAAAAAGAAGTTCATCAAACTGGTATTTTAAATGTGTGTAGATAAAAAAATGTTTTTGCCAAGGTTTGGCTAAATAAACAGACATACAATTCGATGAGTGCTTAAGGAAAAATTTCCTAACCCATATAATATACCTGATATCTGTGATTGCTTTACTTCGATCTCTCTTCTTTCCCCAGATTTTTAATGTAGATGATGATATTATAATAAACTCTCCATTCTTCAAACCTATGGCCACCAGGTCACCATCAGGACTGTAGTGACAGGATCTTGCTTCTCCAACTGGTAACTTGTTTAACATTCGCTACAAAATAAACATTTCGGTATTATGGCTTCCCTTTGAACACTATCATTTAATTGTGGATGCTGCATTTCTTACAAGAAAACGTTTCCATTTCCGGGATCAATGTAAAAAGTAGACAGTTTGAATTATCCAAACAACCCTGCCAGAGAATGTTCTCTCTTGTCATCAAGTCTAATCACAAAATTATTATGTCACGGAATTTGTAAACCCTTGTAATGCTAGTGTTTTGACTTGCAGAACCAGGCTGTATACACATTCAACAAATCAACAAAGTCACCAGTGCTGACTTGGATTTGATAACATTTGTTACATGAGAATTTTTTTTTTTATTGCAGTGTTGCATTTTTAAATTAAAAACTTACATGATTTGCAATATCCCATGTCCTCATCGTGCCATCATGTGATGCTGTAATAAATTGTGCGGCAGATGGATGTGTAGACAATCCCCACAACTCTCCCTCACTATGTCCTTGTACTATAGTCTGAGTAGCTCCTGTCTTCTCAGCTATTTCCATTATTTCACTTTCTTTTGTTCCAACTAAAATTTTTCCCTGGAACAAAAAAATTTGTAGCGTTAACAACCAAAGGAGATGTGTTTGTTGTTATTTAAAAATGCTGTACAATAGCTTTTTGAACTAAAATTACCTAAACTATCTGATAATATGCCCTATAACACAATTATTGCTAATTACTATTTATTTTTAAACAAATTACTTGTTTATTTATAGTCGGATTTAAATTAATTAATTTTAATTGTGATAGTTTGACATATATTGTCACTACAGATCATTCTGGATGTGATATTCAGTTTACTGTTTGTTTAATTTATAGTTTGTATTAGTGGTAATATGACATAAGGCAAATTCGTATTATTGCAAATTTCCACATCTTGCAAAAAGTCTGTCATCGGTTTTATTTCTAAATTTCCTGAAAATCTCTTTTAACACTCACTTTTGCACGATGAACTGATTTGACAACATCAACGGTTGCTCCCAAATCCAGAGGGAATGCCCGGCATCTCTTCATGTCTTGATCCCAGAGTTTTACAGCACCAGAATCCCTTATCCTTAATGGAAAGAAAAATAAAGTATATATCCAAATCAGTGTAAAGAAGCAAAACATTTTCAATATTCTTAAATCTAAAAGAAGCTTGTTTTTCTTAACAAATTGCAGAAATGAAGTGAAATTTTTAATTTATTGTTGTCAAATATTGTTATAGTTCACATTCTATGAATCTGTCAAATTTGGCATAAGTATACCATTGCACGAGATTCTGTTGACACTACATATGAATATAGTACAAACATATTGATACACATAATTTTCCCATTTTTTTGGGGATGTTGTGTATTAATGTCAACATGTTCAACTTTCTAATTAAAGCAATAACGTTTTTGGGATCATTACAATTTGAATTCGGGCCTACTTATCACTGTTATAGTGCAAGTCATGGGTAGGTTTCTCAAAATCAGCATGGTCAAGACTGCACAAAAAAAAAATTGGAAATAATATGAAAAGGGGTAAGCTCACAACATAAGAGATAACAGTTCTGGGGGAAGTTGCTCTATTTTATATTGGGGAATCTAAAGGTGTACTAATGCCAGATACATTAAAAATAAACATGTGTAGTAAAACAGCGATCTTTAGAGAATTTAGAGGAGATCGCATGTAGAATGCAATAATTAGTGTTTACAGATCCACTTACGGTTTTTCTTTAGCTCCAGTGACTATTAGTCCGTCCCTGAGAGTCGTAAACATGGTGAAGACAGGACCATTATGCGCTTTAGCAACTGTCCTCGTTAGAACATTATCCTTCCACACATAAACATCTCCACTCATGGCCCCTGTGAATGTCACATTATTCTAAAATGTATAGGAAAATGCAAGATATTGCAAAAGTAAACATTTTTTGTGTCAAATACAGCTAACATCAACATTGCTACCTGTGAAAATAGCACTCAAACATCAGCATGAGAACTCAAGAAGATATAAATAATTGTATTTACATTGCACTGGTCTTACACAAATTCATACAAAGCTAGCAATTACTTGTAACTAAACTTACTGCTCCAAAAGCCATCGACAACATTGTCTGCATTTTCACATCTTCTGTTCCTGCTCCCGCATTTGTTAAGACAGCTTTCTTTCCAGTAAGTTCACTTCCAACAACGGACCAAAATTTTATGTGTTTCACTCCAACAGTGACAAGATTACTGTCAGAATCAGGACGGAATTCTGCCAGGAAAATTCTCCCAGTGTGCCCTGCACCACTGGCAACTTTAACACCTAAAAGACAGAATATAACTTAGAAAACAGTAATTTTCATTAATATGTGGAAGCATAAAATTTAGTTCAATTAATTTAATATTGACTCTTTGATGTTGCTAGAAATAAAATAAAACTTTCTCAACTAAACATTATAGATAATTACTAGACCTTATATATTTTACAAGTTTGACATACATAGCATTATAATTTTAAACACATACCTTCTTGCCACCTCCACACAGCCACAGTATGGTCATCATCTAATCCCACGGTAACTAGTAATTTACCGCTGGAAGAAAACTTCACTGAACACACTCCTTTTGTATGAAAGCCTACAAAAAAATGAGTCTGAATTATTACAAAGCTGGTGAAACGATAATTCTCAAATATCATATCAGAATTGAAAATCGAATAATAATTTCCTATAATACGAAATATTGCTACACAACAATTTTGTGAAGCTGAGAAACTATAGTAGTTCCCAGAAACATACGAAGATTTCCGGTTAGTAAATAACAGCTACGCAAGACATCTTAATTACATAACACCAAATCTAACGAGTTATAAATACATGGAAATATAATTCTGTCTTCTCACCCTTTATCATAGACAAGGTTCGCTTTGTTGATGTGTCCCAAATATTAACAGAAGGAGTGGCACCAATTTGACCAGTAGCGATCACGTTTTTAAATTTAGGATGTTGATTGGCTGTCAAACATATGATGTCATCAGTATGCTCGAGGTAGAAACTTTGTTGACCTAAAAACAACAATTAATAAGCTATGTGATATCAATTCAAACTCACTTTAAAGAAAGGCAACTAGAAGCAGAATCTATACAAAGAACCAAGATACAATCGACTGGATAAAGGAAAGTATTAAACAGGAATAAATTAAATATTGTAAGACCTCTTTTCTACTGGAGTTTTTGATTTTCACCACTAGGGGATGTGGGCCGGGGATAGGGTATATATTGTATAAAATTAAACAAACTGACTTCAGTTATCTTTATATCACCTATAAATTTGGAAAATTAAATTTTGTTTATCAGTTAATAAATAAAGTGACTTTTAGGAGAAAAAATGTATTTCATGATATAATTCATTGAATGTAGGTTGACCCTAATATTTCACTTTTTCTGTCAATCACCCATTGTTGGTCAAGTTGAAACTTTCTAGAAAAGTTTTTCCAATATTATTACAGCCAACAGTCGAGACTTTGAATGCAATTGGTGGAGCCAGCATTGCAATCCCTGTGTAAACCCAAACACTCCCACAAGCTGGTTTTGTTAATGTAATTACAAAGAACTGTTTCATTGCTTATTTATAAAATGCACATGCTAGGAACATGCCTCGATCATGATGGTGGCTCCACCAAATAGCCTACTAAAGAGAATAACAGCATGACAGTATATGAAAACAAAGACAAAGAGAATGTACTACTTACCAGAAGCTAAGTTCATGACTATTCCAGCACCAGCAGCATGGTAGACTATATCAGCACCATCATTTAAATAATGCAAATTGTTTCGACAGTCAAATCCACGGTAACCATGGACATATTCTAATGTTAAATCCTGCAACAAAACATTCAGCCTGAGATGAAATTTCTTTCTAGTGCACAACTGATCTACACAGCCAAGTGCATTTCTCAAGGTGACATTACCAAGATTATTACAGATTATAATTACAATTTTAATTAAAGGAAACAAAGAAGAACATATTTTAAACTGTCTGGAATACATCAATAGAATCACTGGATATTTAACACTTGAATGTACAGCTTAAAGGATGTTGGTGATTGTCAGCTACTTCCTGAGCAGTTTAGCGAGGTATGAGAACAAGACATTTGCAACACTTCTGCACATAGCAAACAATAAAAAATAACAATGGGTATCTAATAAAATGTTTATGGATAGCATATACTAAGCATTATCGTCAGCATGAAATTTTAAACTATTCTATTGCAGTTAGATGAATAGGATAAGAACATTGGCTAGATATATAATCCATTGAAAAACAATGACTTTTTCCTTACGTTTATCTGGATTCGTTTTTTCCTTTTTCCTGAAGTGCTATTCAAAGGTGCTTCTGATCTCTGAACTTTCGGTTGCCTAGGTGCACTTCTACTGACTAGAGGCCTGCAAAAATGAATCTCAATAACAGGTTTTTTTTTTTAAATCTTAGGAAGAAGTTTTTGAAAAAAACATCAATTAAGAGCCAAACAATTGATAAAATATTGAAATGTGTTAATATAACTGTTGTGCGATTATGCTAACCATGTGTTTGTATAATTCCTTCATGACCCGTATCAAAACACTACAGTCTATCGATTCTCATGCCCTGCGTAAGGATTATACAATAAATATATCAGATGATCTGTGTTCACATAGTGAGGGAAACATAAAATTTTATTCTTGTTGGAAGTGTCTCATTTGGTATACACACAAAGGACTTAGCATACAGTTCTGTAAACAACCCTTGTCCCAGAATCAAATTTTTGATATTTCCAAACAAACACAGCTCAGATATACATAATGTTGAAACAGAAGAAACTGTTTCACTTACTTTGTTTCATCTTCAATGCCTTGTTCTTGCTGATGAGGCTTAACACCGGACGTTTCCCTGATAGGGTTTGAATATGTTTTTGTGCTATAATCCATGTTCTTTTCTCTTTCAACATCACTATCATAACCTAAGAAAAGAATGGCTTTTATTACAACCTGCTATCTCATTCAAGGTTGCAAAATAGAAAACTGACAAGAAATGTGTATAATCCAATTTGAACATGTAGGACATGAAAAGTGATCTAACAGCATCATACATGATTGCACAACACAATATATTAACATTAGTTTGCACTTGTCATTATATCTATACCGAAAAGGAAGATCTTGTATTTCGTTGCAGATTTCGTTCCTTAAGTTGAATTCACACAAACAAGCAGACTTAGTGTACTACTATAAAAAGAAACTGACAAGCATGGATGCCTTTACGTTACAATCACTCACCCCCTTCTTCCTCTGAATCTGTATCTGAATCGTCACTCTCTCCACGAGTTATTGATCTTTCGCCTGGTCCATCATGTGACCATACCATGACTGATGTGTCAGCTCCGCCCACTGACACCACATACCTATCATCATGTGACCACCGAATGTTCGTGACATGAGCACTGTGACCTACATACTTCTTATACTTGGCAAACTTTCCCTAAAAAAATGAACCTTTTAATATAGACATATAAAACAAACTATCCTTGTATTTAGAAACTGTAATCAAAAAATTCTTTATAGTCTGTTATAATCAACAAGCAAAATCTGGGACAAAATGTGAGGTGTGCATTTCCATTCCCTACTTGAAAATTTACAATACAAAGATTTAATGAAAGGCAGTTCATGAATTTATTATAGTAAAGCCTACCTTTACTGGATACTCAAATACTTTAACAAAACCAAAGTCATCAGCTGTAGCTAACAATCTCTTGTCGTTGGATAGGCAAGATGCGTTAACATCTGTGACATCACATTTTGGCGGCCAAACTCCTTCACAGGTGTGACCTATATAAAGACATTTATAAAGTGTTTTTTTTACAGAGCTATTCTCCTTCTATGGTAATGTACATGTACCTAATATTCAATGACCGTGTGATTAAA
The DNA here is from genome assembly GCA_028565635.1 of Phoronis ovalis. Taxonomy (NCBI): domain Eukaryota; kingdom Metazoa; phylum Phoronida; family Phoronidae; genus Phoronis; species Phoronis ovalis. The sequence continues at coordinate 923 of JAOXYB010046712.1, read as the reverse complement.
ACAAGTTGGTCAATATTATTTTTAACGTAAAACACATACAGACTGTAATACTGTATCTATAGAAGTAGAGAACATGCTACTTTAATAAACTGAATGCATCTCAAAGCATACCTAAAACACATGTCCATGAGGCCCAGTTAAGTTTCTCAATCTCTTGATTGCGTAATGTTTGTCGCTTTCCACGAGGAGCCTCGAAGAATAGTTGTTCTTTAGCACCAGAGTTAGTCATGAGTAATCTCCCTATATGGAGATTAAATATACAAATTTGAAATAATAATTGACTGTATAACATTTGGCACTGGGTTAACAACCTTTATTGAAAAGCATTATTTCAACAATTTTAGAAGTTACACATCACCTAAGGCATTTTTGCTAGCTTTACTTTAAAACATGAGTCAGCTAAACAAAAACTTGTGGACGGCAATATATTTCTAATGATATAGCTGATGCCGAAACATGGTTGTGACAATGAAACATTACCGTTACAAAAGGCATATCATATCACTGTGACGATACACACCTCTAGCATCCCAATCTACATGGGTGACATAGCTTGAACTGCCTTTACAAACTCCAACACGCTTGCTACTAAGAACATTGTAGATATCCACAAAGTTATCGTGTGAGGCAACAGCCAAGTATTTTCCTATATCTGAAATAATGGAACATGTTAGAATGTACTAATTAGAATGTATAAGTAATTACAGTCAATTATTTTCTCTCTTGTCAAATCCTATCAAAAGGTCTAAATTTTAATGGAGATCAGTTTGCATTAACTAAAATTGATTAATGAATAAAAATGATGTGGACATCTTTTAACCAAGACATCTAAAGAATGTAACAATGGAAACTAGACATTCGGTGAGTTGTAAACAACTCCGAGAGTGTACCCCCAGCCAAGAATGCTGTCAGTTGGAGAGACT
>JAOXYB010046701.1:0-10662 GCA_028565635.1 Phoronis ovalis | reverse complement strand
CCCCTGCCCCCTATACGAAACACTATACGTTTGCGTTCATTGCGATAACTTTTGAGATGATCCCTAACTAACCTGGAAGCATTTTGGGCGAAAAATCACTTTTTTCCATACATGAATTTAAAAAAAAAAAAGTCCAAAACCCCTACAGAAACAATTATAAACTTTGCTAAAATTTACTTCCAATAGGGATCTCTAATAAAGTGTCTCAGATTTTTAAAATTTGACTCTTATTTTAAATAATGTGCTTCTAAATATATAGATGTCAGAAATTTTTTTTTACAACTGTTCAATTTTGAAAAGTCATAACTTTTTTTTTAAATGTGATACCTTTTCGAGATCTCTTTTTGAAGTAAATTGTGGTCAAGTATTAGCTTTATATCTGTATGGGTGTTGAATTTACATTTTTGAAGTTTGTTTTAAAAAAAGTTTTTACACAAAATGGTTGAATTGCTGAACACATAAACATGTGTCAGGCAGGAAAAGTAAAGTTTCATAGTCTTCATGTTACTACTTTTCCAATAAGGTATACTTTTGCTATGTTATCTTTTCATTTAATTGTCCAAAATTTCACAAGAAGTTTATAGTTCCAATAATTTGTGCCAACATTCTGATAGAAGTTGGCATCATAGGAGTTCTTTTACAAATGTAGTAACACAATTCCAGGAAATTAAATCTACATTTGTCCCCAAATCAAATCAATAAGAATAACTTTATTACTAATTTTAGTATACACATGCGCATTCAGTTAAAAAGTCCAATTATTTATGGTATAAACAAAATAATGGTTGGCACCTTCTGTTTCTGTAGGTATTCCTTTGTATGTATCAGTAGTAAACACATGAACTTCCAATAATTGTGGTTCTCCAACAAATTCAAACATCAACAAACCTACTGGAGATAGGCTCTCAACATCAAGGTGACTTTCTTCCTTAAGTTCTCTAAAATAGGAAACAGTAATTATCACCATGCTACAGTCAACTGTTAGATAATTTGTGGCAGTGCTAGATATGGGATACATTCTCTGTGGTAGACCTGTAGTGTGTAAATCACATGCCATCTGGTGGTTGCTTTCCTAATAAAATGCTCATCTCTACCTAGGATATATAAAACTCTAAGAGTTTTATATATCCTAGTCTCTACCTAAAACATATTTTTTCAACATTTCATGGTTCAATAATTAAGGTTTATGTACTTGTTCAAACTTTTATATCTGCTACTAGTCACCAGTAAACCCAAAAAATTGCAATTCACTAAACCAGCTGAATGAGCAGCAAATATGAACAATATCTGCTCCCTATGCGCTATGTACACACTCTTTCTTGGGTACACCAGTCAATCAGAAATTTGAAAATAGACCTACAGTGTGATTTTGCTTGAACTCAATAGATATAATACAAGAGCTAAAAACCTTTTGGCACCATCTTCAATAGTTTCCCCATCTTGAACTTTTCCACCAAACCCATTCCATCGTCCCATTCCAAACCCCCTCTTTTTCATCCCTAGAAGCACTCGTGTAGCTTCCCGTACGAACACAAGAGTTAATAATTTGTTAGCCACCATTACATCAGTTTTGCTCCTGCCAAGAAATAATATGATTATCTTACATTGTGCAATAGCAATGCACAGAAGTCATATTTTTATGTACAAACTCAGTATCTAGAAATATTCTGAAGTCATAACCACATATAAAATTACAATTCCTACACAGAATTTCATATTACAACAGTTGATCGAAAACCCCTAGTCATTCAAGTATTTTCAATCACAATTTTTGAATATTAAGTATTCTACTCCCGGATTCCACATCAAGTCATCATGCTTCACGTGAAGAAAAAAATGAGTGTCAGAGTCTTATAAATGATGCGAGTTGACCAAGGCAAATCCCGAGCAAATAAAATGCTCTTTGCGTATTTAGAGTTTTATAAATATTCTTACTCTTAAACAAAGAGATGATAAATATTTAAAATTAATGCACGCGTAACCAATGCATCACTGTTTAAATATGGCTCACCTTTATATATTAATACCTCTTCCTGTGGTGAAACAGCGCGCAAAACCACTATTATGCGTCTTCTATGGCTAAAGAGCTCAGATTACGCAGAACGAGATTTTGAAAGGAGAAAGAAAATCTTCCGGTTCGCCATGCCCCAGCCGATGCCGTTTGGACTTTTTCAGGTAATTTACACCATAATTAGGTTACAGGATGCTTATTTTAGTCCCCCTATCACTAGTAAAACACTTAGCTATTTTAACTTCATTGACAAACAGATAAATACCTGTTAGGTTTTGCAAATAGTATAGTATACTATTGTTGTCAATGTATCAAAGTTGCTCAGTTTGACTTGTCATCCAGTGTAATGACTAATCTGCTCTGACACCCGACCTGCAGCACGGTCACCTGGCGAGAACGTTTAGTTATATTTTTAAATAAATAAATATAAGGAAAGGTTGTAGGCGATTCTGTTAGTTACTATTCATACGGCCTCCTGTGTAATCTATATATAAACAGGTCCTGGCAGAAACACCAAGCCAGTCTTTGGCAATACCTCCTCCTCCGACTGATATGTATGGTCCGAATAAAATGAATCAGACGAAACCTCAAGGCGAGCTCAGATATACTTGTACTGACTTCCTAACTGTTTGGCTATTATGCGTAAAATCACGTGTCCGTACTTAAGGCTTTAGAATCACGATCCACAAGTGCTGCTGATGCAGCAAAACGTGATATTTGTCAGATGTGTTTTCGGCTGCTGAGATTATTTGATAACTCAGAAAATTAGTACTTATTTTGTTGTTTTATTTTGTGTGTGTGGTGCAGAACAAGCATGGAAGCAATTTGAAAATTTTATGCTGACAAACTGCAAATTTCAAAGGTTTAATGTTCAATTATAAAATTTGCTGCCGGCACCAAAATATGATTATTCATCACGACATCAGACTGGTCGTATTATGAGCTCGCTATCAAGTATCTACACTCAATCCCCACCCTGAACTGATTACAAATCCTGTTTCTTCAACTTTCAACACTAAAATATTCACTTCTTCATTATCCGGCGCTAAATTCCGATGTCTTTCAAGAACGATTCCAAAAAAGTCACATTTTTACACATTCATCTACATGGCTCCCAGATGTGGATATACGATGTGATTTTGAAACTGGTGAGCCTTTTTAGAATGCCGGTGTTCCGGCATTTTTCTCTAGTTTTGATTGGACGAAGTGTTTCGCATATGGGTTCAAATGCAAATGAATGTGTTTTTGGAATCGCTCTTGAAAAGCATTGAAATTTAGTGCCCAGATCATGAAGAACTGAATATTTTTAGATTGGAAGTTGAAGAAACAGGATTTGTGATCAGATCAGTGTGTGGATTGAGTGCAGGTACTTGTTATTTGTAGCATAAATGTTGGTTGGAAGAGCAGGCATTGCCCCAGATGCCCAGTGTTTCAGGACCTGTTTATATATATATATATAGATTACACAGGAGGATGTATGGATAGTACATCATATATTTATTAAAAAATAAAACTACACTTTCTCGCCAGGTGAACGTGGCATGCAGTCCATCTTCATTGATTCATGTCCATCTGTGATAAGTGTTGCAAACCACATCACCTTAATGCCTTCAATCTCACATCACATCAAAACGATATCAGAATCAGATTTTGGAAAGCAAGCTTAATGTGTACCAAAATTGGTATCCAGTGCAACAATGGTGCAAGTAAAACATTGCAGCTAAGATAAGTGCACTGTATTTTTTACTTTGATCATGTAGGTTGTTGCTGAACCTATGCAAGTGGACTTGGCCCCAGAAGAGAATGAAAATTTGGAAGAAGAAAAATATGTTGTTGAAAATACGACCTTGGTAGGTGCCAAAGATCGAGGATTCAACATTTGTTGTGTAAACAGTGGTGCAATAGCCCTGATGTGTATTTGTGTTGTTTCGCTCAATTCACCACTGTGAAGTAGTCATGAAGTATGTATTTGAAAATCCATGATATAATGTGTGGTGATAGGTCATCATATTTGTATTTGCGGGCACCTGGTCTTGGATACACGATCCTGCATGCAGTTTGGTGTCTTTTACCATCTAAAATCGGCAGCACATGTTTAAGTATAAAATAGTACTAAGAATACTTAGCATTATGCTACAAATAGTTTTTTTTTTTTTAAATTTTTGTTCTAATTATGTGATTGTCATGATTTTTTTTCTGGAGTATTGCACAAATCCAAACTACTGCAAATAGTTGACAATAGTCATTCAATAGTCAATAAATATTCGGAATACTGGTCATTTTAATATTGACTACAATACTAATTAATTTCAGGATTTAGAGGTCTGTGCTGCTTCATATTCTGGTTTAGCCAAGTTAAACAGATTGGTATTTATAGCCGACCACTGTCCATCTCTACAAGTGGAAGCACTGCGCATGGCATTGGCTTATGTACAGACAACCTACAATACAAACATGTATCATACGATACACAAAACATTAGCTGATGCTGTATCTAGGTCAGTGCAAGTATTTAAAATTCATTTTATGCGTGGATTATCTCTGAATTACCTTAGTCTCTTATTCACTGTAAGGTGAAATATCTTTGCCAAAATTTCAAAATACCATTTGTGCAGTGGAAGTTAGTCAGAGTCACTCTTTTTGAATTTGCTAGAACTTGTTAGCAACTTGAACGAGTTAAATTATATAGCCTAACAAGTTCAATTCTTTAGAACATCAGAAACCGAATTCCAGTTGGATTTTGGATTTGACTACATGACAAGAGATTTAAGACCCTGGAGATATATAATAACTTATACAGATTAAACAAACAATTTGAGCATGCTAATTTGCAATTAATGTTTAACAAACAATTACCTTACAAATTATACACAATTCAACCAATAATAAGCTGATATATACAAGTAATGATAAGAGATTTAAGACACTGGAGATATAACTGCCGATCAGGAGCCCGTTGTCGCAAGTTACGATTTCATGAATAATTACGATTTTTTAAATTTTGTAAAGATACTAACACTAGTGTTAATGGTACAATTTTTTCTGAAAACACATTTAGCTTCTGCAAGTCCTGATTTACAGAAGTGGAATGCAAAACTATTTTTAAGTCAACGAATTTGTCCACTATATTGCTATATGCTGAATTCCCGTACTTTATATAACTACCAGGTCTCACTACAGATAGGCTTTGATTTGAAGGCAGCATGGAAATTTTGGAATTGGTTATACTAAAATTACATGAAAAAATAACTGGAAGCCCTGCTACTCTTCTGCTTTGTGCTCATTTAATGCCCAGTTTTAATGCATTTATAGCTCTTCAATTCTACCTGATGCAGTAGCTGGTGTGATACATAATGTTCCTGCCCTTGATACACAGTGGATTGAAACAACTGCCAAGAAAGCTGCCCTAAAACTTGAAAAACTTGATACAGATTTAAAAAATTATAAAAGTAATTCAATAAAAGAAAGTATCAGGTAAGTTATCTCTAGAAACAGTTTTAGCTTCCTGTGGTTTCCGTGCTGTAAACAAATGCTAGTCATTTTGGGGTGCTTGTCACTTTCTTTATAAATTTGTGCAGTTGATGCAAAAAAACATCCCTCATGCTACTATGTTACTTAAGTATGTTGGAGCTCTGGGGTGGAGTTTAGAATGTGCATGCAAATTTACTTTGAGGCTCTTGGAAAACAAATAACATCTGTGAGCAATTTCATTTATACTTGGCCCTCAACAGGAAGCAAAATATGTAGCAAATAGTTATACTTATTTTTTGTTGATTCACTAGAATAAATGTAATGTATATGCAAGACGTCTTGAAATTAACTACAGAGGTGGGTGGTGAAACACAAAAATTATTTTAGCATAGAAACCTTGATAATTATGTTCTTATTACTACTATTTTGTTCTTTGTATTGCAGACGTGGTCATGATGATTTAGGTGACCATTACATGGAGTGTGGAGATCTCAGTAATGCACTGAAATGTTACTCAAGAGCCAGGGACTACTGCACCAGTGCTAAACATGTAGTCAATATGTGCTTGAATGTAATAAAAGTAAGTATGTGAGGTTAGTCCCAGTAAAAGTTTAAATGTAGACACATTTAGCCAACAACCAAACAGAAACTTAAGCTTGCAGTCAAACCTTGTGAAGCATTTTCCTCATGTTGATATATTGAATCTAAAGGCTCAAACTAAGGAAATTGGTATGTTACCTTCCTATCAAACTTGTATTCATTGCTTGAGTTAATCCTTCTATTGTTCTGTGAAATTGATTTTTCTATCAACATCTTTCTGTTGTAGGTCAGTGTTTGCCTACAGAATTGGTCCCATGTCTTAAATTATGTTAATAAAGCTGAGTCAACACCAGAAATAACAGAAGTAAGAGTAAAATAAACAGTAGCAGATAAAGCCCTTCTTTTTTTATTGAGTTCTGCTTACATTCAAATTAAAATTGCCAGCTATGTCTGCTAAAAAATTATATAGTGGTCTACAATATCTTCTATGATTTTTGCCAACTAGAATTTGACAATCTGCAGTTTACCTTGGAGTCTGGGCCTGTACCATTTATGTTGCTCAAGTGGCTCATATACTGTTATTCAGAAGCTAACAGATTTGAAAATGTATTAATATAAGTTTATCCGTTGTTTACAGCATCATGGCAAGGATGGTGGACAAGCAGTTATGACAAAATTGAAGTGTGCCGCAGGTTTAGCAGAATTAGCATCTAGGAATTACAAATCAGCTGCCAAATATTTTTTACAAGCTAGTTTTGATCATTGTGACTTCCCGGAGTTATTATCGCCTAGTAATGTCGCCACATATGGTGCATTGTGTGCTATGGCTACATTTGACAGGCAAGAAGTCCAGAAAAATATAATCAGTAGCAGGTGGGTCTCTCTTATATTTTTTGTTGTCATTGCAATGTGCACTTTGTTGTCATGGCATTTGTGCCAGAGGAATTTCAAAAGACTGTTAGTACTGCCTTCTTGAGTAGATTCCTCTAACCACCAGATCCAGTTGGTGTTTAGAATTGCAGCATGAAAGCTAAATACTTTCTGTTGCCTTTCGACACTACACAATCTAGTTTACTTAAAATTAGATGGCAGATGCACGTTTGTCCTTCTCACATTGCAGCAGAGTTAAATAACAACTTTTGATGGTGCCGTGTACGATCTTCAATGTTTGTTTCATGATGGTGGTGGCTAAGCTGTACTTCCTGTTTACTTTTGACCGAATTTTGAAAGAATCTCTCTACTAATATATCTTTAAAAAATGTTGCTGGAAGTACTGATTTGTGTTGTTAATTCACCTTATTCACAAAGATTGCTGTAATCACTTTGTAATTTTCTGTTTTAGCTCTTTTAAATTATTCCTGGAATTGGAACCTCAGCTACGAGATATTATTCTACGGTTTCATGAATCTAAGTATGCAGCCTGTCTGAAGTCTCTTGAAGAAATTAAGGTTTGTTTTTGCTTTTATTGACCGTTGTCTCAATTTTTATTTAATATTTGTATCATGCCATTATGATTTGATGGGTTTTTGCGTATTATCCTCATTGCCATACAGAGTTCCAGAATATTATAATGTATTTTGACACAAACTAATCTATTTTTTCTTTAAATATTTGTTTTCATTGATTTTGTGGGATTTTTTTCCTTTCTCTGCACCCTATTCAATAAATGTGGGGCAATGAGTAATTTTGACATTCAGGTTAATATTGAAATTCATTTTTGTAGGATAATTTACTTTTGGATCTTTATTTGGCTGCTCATATTAAAACACTGTACACTCAGATTAGAAACAGGGCACTATGCCAGGTAAGCAAGGGTGTGCATTTCAGTGTAAGACATGCATTGAAAAGAAAGTATTAAGAATATTCTATTTGGAAGCGGAGATGATAGTGACTAAGTTTACCTTGGATTATATGTTACGAGATAAAATTTCATTTCAGCTGGGACTACAAAAACTGTCCCAGATATCAGTAATTTGCGTTATACCCTATCCCTTTCTTTTAGTTTTTAAGAAATTTGAAAATGTGTTTTGTGCTAAACAGTGCGCAAAAATTGATATGACATTTTTAATAGCAGTATGTAAAAATGTGTGCATCCTGTACTCTCTAACGTATTGAATTAAGAAATGTACAAGCCTTATATAATTTGTGTTGAAATAAACATTGGTCATGGAACCATAACTGTACTTTCATATATTTCTACGCCAGTGTGTTATGTATTTCAGTATTTTAGTCCATACTTGTCGGCAGACATGAATAAAATGGCTGCAGCTTTCAATACGTCAGTTGTTGCATTGGAGGACGAGTTGATGCAACTAATACTTGATGGACAGATAAATGCTCGTATTGACTCCCACAATAAGGTACAAAGCACAATACAAAAGATACTGTTATTTTATTCTGTTATTTACACCAGGTTTACTTGAAAGGTTATTTTTTCTGTCGCTGCCTTGCACTTTGAAAGCCTGAAAATTTAAATTCCCATGTTGTACACACATATTCATTTTTTAGATCATTTTCTGCCATTGCTTACAATAGAATATTTGTGCAGTTATAATTTCATTACACTATTAAAATATGTGCACATTATTCCTAAATTTAAAATGTCCTGATGGGAATCTGTCTGTGTAAAATCTATTGAACTTAATATTAACGGTTTCAAGCAAATTTGATTAACCAAAATTATTTATTTATAGATTTTATATGCAAAAGATACAGACCAAAGAAGTACGACATTTGAAAAATCCCTTGCCATGGGTTATGAATATCAGAGAAGGACAAAGGCTCTAATCCTACGATCCGCAATGGTCAAAACACAGATACATGTCAAGGTATGTTCTGTTGTATCAAAATGTGTTTGATAATATTAATGTATGCCATATTATCTGTAGCATTTTTGTCAAAATTTAAATAGAAAATTAATATCTAATTAGGATTCAGAAGTCATATTGTATTAGTGTGAATAGAAAATGTTATTTGAAATTTTAAGCCTTTTGATTTAAGTTTGACATTCCCACATTTATATTTGTCTGCATCATCACAAAATATTTGCATCAAATTTTTCAGAGTCCTCCTAGAGATAATCAAGGCAGTGAAATGTCAATAGCTCCAGGAACAGCTAGTGGGCAGAGAACATAGGTGTTATCAACTTATACACATGTTACAGCTCAAGATGCAGGACTCCTCGTACTTGTGGCACTTATTAAGCGTTTTCAAAGTTTTCATGGTCGCAGATGTTCGTAATATATGATTTTCAAAGAATGAGATACCTCATATTGTTTAAGTGTTCCATGAAAACTGAATTCGATTTGAAGTGCAAAATGGTATGTTCACATCACATGTATTTCAAGCAGAGATTTGTATTGCTGACTTCCAGAGACGAGCAATTTTACTGATTTTCTTGCAGTGTTATGATTTAATGGTAACCAGCATATTTGCTGTAGGATTGTTATCAGTAAAGTCAGATGCCAAATATGTGTCACGATGTTATAGCTCCTCACTTTAGTTGTCACATAAACTTTCAAGTTTGGCAATATTTGAAAATTAGAAAGATACCAAGTGCTAGTCAGAAGTTTGTTACATTTAATCAGTCATACACATTTCATTGCCAAACAAAACAGGATTATTATTCGAATTTTTTCTTAGTTTTGGCAGACAGTATATGCCATAATTAGGAATGCAGTTGCCTATCACTGCTTTCTTCAATCTGAAAATTGTTGAAAGTAAAGAAATGGATCCCGTCCTACAGGTCTAAATAAATAACATTAATTTTATGTGCAGCAGATGCACTGTTCATCTTTCGTTTGGAATAATGTATGTTTTGTTGTATGTATTGTATATAATGATTAAACGTTCATTTACAATTGCTAACAAGTTTATTGATCCATCACATGCTTTCTTTTTCTTCACAATGCAATCTAAGTGTTCAATTTGCATAAATGATAGTTTTTAATCCATCACAAAAAAATCCTTATACTTTGGGTAACTGTATTTTGCCTTTTTTGATAACTTCATACCCTGAAATAAGACATTTTTGAGCATTAACAGTTATATGAATGTACACACCTTCTTTTGCTAAAAAGACAAAAACCAACAGATTCCAGGTTCATAAAATAACAGCCTGTTATCAAGTAACACTAAAACAAATTACATGTCTAGACAAATAGGTGAAAAATACTAATTGTCGCAGCCAAAATTCAATCTTACAATTACTATCTACAGTAATGTTTGATGATTCAATTAAGTGATGTATGTGATGCCACAATATTAAATAACCGCAGAACTTTAAATGGCTACTTAGTTATTGTGATGGGACAAACTGAAACTTACTTTTTGACAATTTGTACTACATCTTCATCAAATAAAACCAGATCTTTGCCTACTTTCTGTGGTTGATGTTTGACTGAGGATCCCCACACAAGGGCACTGAAAATCATTCGCAGATAAAGTTTATAATTTAAATAAGGAACATTCGATATTACAATGTTAAGCAAGCTGAAGAGGAAATGGTTTAAAAGACAACATGTAAATTTCCTAAACTTAATATCGGAATTTCATTTTTAAACTAGAGGTCTGCGGGTGCAGACAGATGCCCATCATATGATGTAGTTTCTGTAGTTGTAAAGCCATCTTTGTATGTATAA
>JAOXYB010046690.1:0-12247 GCA_028565635.1 Phoronis ovalis | reverse complement strand
CAAAAGAAACAGTTTGTATCAAAAAATATTTGCAAAACCCACCAATCTTTGTTAGCGAGACGCTCCGGTCTGTTTGCCAAGGATCTTCCAGGGTCAACTTCTACGTTAAATTCTTCTTCAAACTCCGGCTCATATTGATAGGGTAACCCGCCCATACCTACAGAGTCGTCTTCGTTATGCTGTGTGATTTCTTCTAAACTTTCATCTTCTATTTCAAAACTTAAATTTAATTCGGACAAGTCCTGACAAACCTGACTTGAAGCCATTGCGTTTACTAGTAGCACGTGACATGTCTTAGCGATGTGACGTCATAACGAAAGAGTGCTATTTCTGGGTTTTACTTCAGGGGAGATAACTTCTAATAAATATACCTGTTTTTTAGATGCTTTTTTACAGTGTTCCCGAGAGAATTACTTCTTTTTTTTTCTACAGAAATTTTCTTTTATTAATAACTTAACACATATGTTACATATTTTGATATATTTGTAACTGAAAAAAGTGGTTTATTGATACTTTAAATTGTCCAGGCAATGTTTCGTCTTCATGGTTATAGATACACCATAACATACCATTTTGGAACAAACATATTAGAAGTAATCCAACCTGTATTTACTTTTTAAAACCATCTTTGAATCATGGGCAACATGTAATCTTTATCGCTATAGATGTACCATAATGTACTGTTTCCTGAACAAATATGGCTCCCAGTCGGCCATATCAAAAGTGATTCAGTTTAAAATTTTAACTGACCTGTATTTTGATATAAATTTAATCTGTACCAAATATGAAACTGATCTGATAAAAAATGAAGCTGCTATCACAGTACCATGTCAGTAAAACACATGGCCATTAGTCAGCCTTATTGGAAGTGGTCCAGGTCAAAATCATACTTGACCTGTATTCTGGCTTCAAGATACCTTGAATAAAAGAGATCTCTCTATATATCAGAGTTATCCAAATCTGGGCAAAAACAATTTGACAGGTCATTCTAAGATACGTACCACCTAGCCAATAACAATTGCCCACATGGGGCCTTCTTAAAACCACCTTTGAATTGTCCAGGTAGCACTTCGTTTTTGCAGCTATAGGCGAACACACATGGCCACCAGTTGGCCATACTGAAGTTATCCAGATCAAAATTATGCTGGATCTGAAGTTTGATCTGAAGTTTGACCTGTATTTACCCTGTACCAAATGTGAAGCTAGTCTGGTAAAAACTAAAAAGCTGCTACTGCGAAAAAGGCACATTACATGTTATGTACAATGATTATATGTCCATGCATTATATTTCTCAATGGAAATAAATATGTCCATGCATTATATTTCTCAATGGAAATAAAAATGAAGATCCACAGGTTTATACTTTCAGTGATAGTGTAAATGTAATTGCACAGTAAACAGTTCTGGCATTTCAAAATGAGTCGTTTAAACTACAATATACTCATGTTGGCTAGAGGCACACTCTGCCACACTATATTGCATGTTGTCCCATGTTGCGTGGCAGCTGTGCTGTAGAGTTTCACATTATACCAAAGGAATCGTGTTATGAAGCATTTAGTCACACAATATGCAATATTATAAAAGGTATTCCAGGTTAAGCTACAAACAACATTCATTCTAGACACTAACCTCATCCATATCTCCCAGTACATAAACATAGTCGCCTTTGTTCAGTGATAGCTCAGTTTCTGGGTATTCATTTGGAGAAAATTTCATGGGATCATAATTGTACCTAGACACATACACTTGAATACTAGATTTGTTGAGGCGACGGATAGACTGCTTAATAGGTCTGTCCTCACATTTCTTGGTACTGTCAACTACAACAAAATCATTTCGTGTATCAAAATAAGGTTTCTGCACTTTTTCATAGCAAAATATATTTATTTTAATAAACACCAAAATTGCCAGTAATATCCTTTTTGTACTTTACTTCCTCTACTGTCAACTATATATTAATTCTTTGTGTTGCTAGCAATATTACCAGACAGTATATGTTAAAGCCTACTACATGTACACTAGTCTATAATTTAATTGTTTTAATTGTTTGTTTTTTTGTAATTTTAATAACAAATGCAAACCAACTAAATTACCATTAAAACCAATGACTGATGAAAATTGTGATTATAATTCTTACCAATTTACTTTGATTTCCACTAAGGCAACAAGATTTAACCTTAAGGAATACCGTGCATACATGTATGATACAATTAATATGATGATATTTCTTAAATGCAATAAATACAGGTCATCATATAGTCACCTTATTGTGAGAATTTACCTAGTATTGAAAACTATTGAAATGTGTTGAAAGTCTATCATCTATTTATTGTTGAATAGATAATATATGTGTTCTATACTATTTATAGTTACCCTTCTTTTGTAATTTAAGACAAAGTATTTTTCAAAGAAGGTCTGCACAGGTTACATACCAGAATTTTTATTGATGTGCTCTTCATCTGAATCTGATACTGAGAGAGCATTGATTTTCTTTGCAATGTTCCTAAGATCCACATCATAATTATCTCCTACAAAACCATATTAAAACTAGATAGCCTTTTAGCAATGACAGGATTGCTACTATTGACTTCTATGACCCTTGCAAGACCTCTAAATGACATCATTTTTGAACTTTCCCACAAATACTAGAAAATTCTTGATTTGGGAATTTTGACACAACCTCTTATCAATAACCTCTATTTGACCATAAATGTATAAACTTCTTTCTGAATGTTTCACACCATTTTAAGATTTTAATCTCTAAGTGATCCCTTTTGACCTCAAGGTCATCTCACCCAACCCTGTGGGTGTCATTTGTCAACTTACAAGACTGTAGGACTAACTACTACAGGTTACAACATATTTCCTCCACAAATTAATTGAAAAGATGCCAAATAGTTAAAATTTTACTTTTTAATGCTTAAACATTGTCAAAAAGACATCAAAATGACTCTGTGTAACCTGATACCATCATTTTTGAACATTCTGCGTAATTGTGGTAATTTGACCATTGATCGTTTGATCTCAAGGTCAACAATAGCGTACCCTGGGGATGTCATACCTGAAATACCATGTAACCATCTTCGAGATATAGCTTGCTGAACATTGGAATGAAGAAAAAAAATATACAAAACCAATAGGTTTGTTGGCTTACAATTCTAAAATAACACATTGAGTAAAAAGATGTTTTTACATTCTGCTCTTTTGCAATAAACACTAAGTTTGATGTTACCTCCATTTTCCTGTTTCTTCACTTTTTCCTGAGGGGCAACATAACCATTTAAGTGAGCCATATCCCCAGAAATATCTGTCTGAATATCAATGGATATCGTTGATGTTTTTTTCTCCTGCAATTTAAGCAGCTCTATATTTTTCTGAGAAACTTCTTCCTTTTCCTTTTGTAAGATTTGTACCTTTTCACTCTCTAATTTGCTTTTAAGTAATATAAGTTGGAGATTTTCCTTTTCAAAGGTATCTTTTTCTTGCAGCAGTTTGTCTCTCTCAATTTCAATATTGTTTTTTTCATGGAGAATACGTCTATTCTCTGTTGTTATTTTGTCAATATTCAACAAAGCCTGAGTCTTTTCTTCTATCACCTTGTTCCTGTCACTAATTAAAATCTGCTTGTTTTGCTGCAGACTAATAGCTTCTTGCTGTAGGCATTCCACTTGTTTGCGGAGTTTCTCATATTTTCCTGATTGGTTATCATAATTCAGCTCAATGTCTTTTACTTTCAGCTGAAATAAATAGGATATTTTATACAGTTCTTAAAGAAAACAACTGAATAGAGGGGTGATATTAATCTTGTGTCTTTTTTCAGACAGTTGATGATTTTAAATCATTATATATCAAAGCAAAAAAAAATGAAAATGACATCAGTCTATGCTTAAAATTAATAAGCATTATAAATACCATAATTGTTTATGAATACAATAAATCCTCACATGTGTTTTCAAAGCTTGTTTAATAAATATGAAAAAAAGTTAAGCATGAACTGGCAAGATTCCAAGACAGCCTGGCTAAAATTTTTTTACTTTTAATGTCCAGGGCTGCCAACCCAAAGCCAAATTTAATGACCCAGAGTAGATTTTTTCAGAAATTTCATAGCATCTGAAACACATCAATAAAATGAAGCAGACGAGCAATTTTCACAGCTATGCCCATCCACCCTATGGCAAATAACTAGGTAATGCATGTATATAGGTAACAATTTTTTATTTCATTTTATAGTAGGAACATTGTTTGATAGCAGTTAACATACCATACTTTATATGTAAATGAGTGGAACATCTCAATTTACTATCTAATACTCATTGTGCCAATGATCTGATTATTATAATTATTATTATATAACTTAAATCATTTCAAAATATTAAAATGATTGAACATTGCACTGAATTGCCTAATTCACTTAATGAAATAAAAAGTATATTATTAGCTACTTTATTGCATGCCACTGAGCTGAGAAAATAATTTGAATATATCACAGATTTTTTACTAAAATGATTCAACATTGCACTGAATTTTCTAATTCCTCTAATGAAAACAAAATATATAACTACTATATGGCATGCCACTGAGCTAATAAAATAAC
This sequence comes from Phoronis ovalis, assembly GCA_028565635.1. Classification (NCBI taxonomy): domain Eukaryota; kingdom Metazoa; phylum Phoronida; family Phoronidae; genus Phoronis; species Phoronis ovalis. The sequence continues at coordinate 7,653 of JAOXYB010046690.1, read as the reverse complement.
TAATCTGTGAATCTATCACAGATTTTTTGGTCAGAAAATAACTGTTTTTAAAACGTATGCATTTGACCATTCATATCTATCACTTAGCTTCCTCAATATATACGGAACAGACACATGCCAAAACTAATTAAATGACTGCAAATCAAATTTTGCCAAAACATTAGAACACAGAGTACTCCATTTTTCAAAATGTCAGGGAAGTGATACGGTTAGCAATGAAAGTTGTCAAGAGTGCACAGGTGCAATTACAGATGTTCAACGCATTTTAATTGCTTCTGTCCAAGTGTACAAGAACCAATTGTACAATTTTTTATATGTTACTTATGCCGGCTTATACCTATTTTGATTATATAAAATTTCTATTATTTTTTTTAGGATGCTTTTCAATCAAGATATTTCCTTTCAGCATGAGTTTCAGATCAACTTATTGTTAAAGTATCAGAAGTGTTGCACCTAATTTGTTCAACGTTTGCTAAAAAATGAACTGTACTCAATCCTCAAATAAATCTGCACACTTCTTTACTACAAAACTAGTATTGAACTAACTGGTAGTTTCCTTTTTTCCCTTTGTTATCCCAATATCACTATAATAGGAATTCAACAATCACATCCATCTCTTCAGTCCAATAGCAAAAAAATCTCTCAAAAGTGACTTGTAAATACTGTATCTTATTTATAATTAGTTCATACAATTAAAATAAATACTTTGTTTCAAGATTACCTAGTAATATGTTTTAATTTTTGCTAATTCCTTTTTTCTTAATATTTCATTTGTGTCAACTATAAAACAAAATATGTAATGTTTACCTTTTGCAACTAATTATGAAATAGCAGGTCTTCAAAAAGTAAACAAGAATTTAAATGAATTTACTTAAAAATAATCTAGGTGTTATCATGCGTCTAGGACATTTTGCCAAATTACCAACTCACCGAATGACCAAGTGGCCAGAAGTCAACTCGCCGAAAGTCTGAAATGCAGTCATGGACAACTTGCCTAATATGAACTTTTATATATATTACCATCTGTAATGTATCCTTGAGTTTATTTTATACTGCTGAATTTTGATTTAATATTATATGTTGGACAAGTTGCCAAAAATCAAAATTCTGCAAGTTGTTGACCCTTCTAACTCCTTTCGGCGAGTTGTCTTAATTGTAAGATTTGTTTTCGGTGAGATATCCCGCTCCTGTTATCATTATCCTGTCACCACTGTCATTATTACATTTATTTAGCACCAACATCAAGTGACAGTGCTTCAGTCTAGAATTAACTCTTATTATATTTCTTCTTAGCGAATTTTGACTGGAATTTTGAATAGGAAACCGTCAAATAAAAATAGGTTGACATAACTTGTTGTATGTTTGTAATAATAATTTGCTTTTTATAGAAAAGTCCCTTAAACTGGCAGTTTTCTTACATATTTATTTTTACCACAAGAATTTACAGATGAAAAAAACAATTTAACTGTTTAGGAACTTCAATCTTTTTAAAACTACTCACCATTTAGACTTAAGTATTTGGTGAAATCTAACTGTGATCATCTTTTATATTCAATATTAATCTGTTAATTTCTCACCTCAAAATAAGCTTTTAATCCCCTCCTTATGAATGGATTACTTTCATTTAGTAACCAAAAATGGTGTCTTTTCAACAGCTACATGACAAAAATATATGAATTTATTTCTTGTCATAATTTATTATAAAGCAGAAATTGAAAGTGTGTAGAAATAGCATGATTTAGAGCAATGAGTGTATAGGAAATTTTGATGGATGAAAATATGTAGAACTGACAACACTGCATATCTATTTCTTCATTATGATTATGATAATTACTAAAGAGTCAATATGCATCTACAGCAGTATTTCTTAGACTGTAAATAGCAACATTGGAATAGTGGGGGCACGATTCCTGTATTTCATGTTTGTATCCATGTATTATATTACACGCATTGTAGTTTGTAGATTGCACAAGCATCCCAAGGTCATATTGTCAGTTGGTATTATAAATAAAGCATACTGTACAGTCATATTAACTCTATCATGAAGGTGTGTGATGTTAGATTACCCGAAACTGTTCTACTTCCTCTTTATGCTTCTTGTCTGCTTCCTCTCTGGATGACTGTAAAGCTTTTATTGCTTCTTGTTGTTTATTTAAGGACTGTAACGTATCATCATGCTCCTTTTCTAATTTCTGATAGTTTTCTGCAGTATTTTTAAGTTGCTAAAACATTTTTTAGAATAACTTAAAGTACATAGATATAGGTTACAGACTTTAATATTAATAAAATTTTATAAAGAATAGCAATATATATTAAGGTTATTTTCAGTCAGTGATTTATCTCCCTGATCAGAGATTATCCAACTACCAGCTGTCACAGTTGTTCTATACAGTTGTTGTATACAATTACCATAACTTAAGAAATAAAATTACATTAAATTTTTTTTTAAATCAGACTATAGCCCATACGCTTCTGTTTTGAGCTTAGTTTTTAAAAGAATTAAGAGTTTTTATACCTGAACTAAGTCATCCAAGTTGGTTATTTTTTTCTCTAACTCATTCACATAAGCTTTAGTTGCATTGCATTCACTTTCCACTTCTGTGAGGTTTGATCTCAAACCTTTACACTCTTCTGATACCTACAACACAAAATCAAAACTTATTCCAGGAAAACAAACTTCTTGATTAAATCACTGTTTATTCATCATTCTATTTACTTAAATCTTATTTTAATACAGATCATACTTACCATACTATATATGCAAGTTAAGATAAAAGAAAAGTTACAAATATGAATGTAAATGTAATGTAATGAGATCAGGTGCAATATACTGGAACTACATACCATTATTCGATACATGAGGGTGCGTTTCACACTAACCAGTATGCCATGATTCATATGGAGGTTGAAGTCAAATAAGCAAATAGCTGTCATGGATAAAGCACTACATTTTATTTTTAATACGACTTTATAAAGTAGCACGAATTTTTATTACTGCTTGATAATAGCTGTTACCATGGTAATATTATTTGTCAAAATAAAAATTATTTGTTTGTTGCTAAACCTTTGTCCTTTTAAAAATCACTGAAATTATGTTTCAACAAAAAGAATAGGTTGACTCAGTTATATTATATTAGAATTATATTAAATTTATATATAGTTCAAGTCTTGCAGCATTTTTATATTCCATGGTATAAACCAATTTAATTTATAATTAATAAAAACTCAAAGTTAACAGAAATTTTGAGAAACATGAAGCTGTGCGAAGAACTTCAGGATCAAATGCTTACAAATTGTAATAACACATACTAACATTTAGAACTTTCAATTTCATTTTTACCAAGATGGCATTAGATTTATCATTTCCAAGAAGTATCAAAATTGCGCAATTAATTTGAATGTTATTATAGTGCCACAAAATTGCTACAAGAGAAGCCATTATATCCCATAATACTTCAATTGATGATATCGTAGAAGCACTAGATTTATATGGTAAAAACATTAAACTCCTGTATTTTTCACAGATATGCAATCACCTGATTACAAAATATAATATTTTGACAAAGATGTTACAGTATGTTATAAAATCATGTGTATTGACCGGTATTGACACCTCTGTTGACTTCCCAATTGATTATTGTGCATAAAATCATGTGTTCATGCTTAATGTTTTTGTCTTTTAGTTAATGACGATTCATGAGAGCTGCTCTCTGTTAAAAAATAATATATGATGTAACCAAACTGCCAACAAATCGATTTTTATTTATTAACTTGTTATTGATATAGTTTTATAGCGGAGAAAAAACGTGCTGGGTGTTTGTATAACCCGTATTCGATAAATAAGCTAGTTATTACCCGGAAACAGTTTGATAAATAAGCTATTCTTGAGCTGACTATGATCCATTTTCATGTTTTGTCCACCAATACATGTTTTGCAAATATTTAGAAATCCAATTTAAACTACACACTTAAACATTAAATTAACTCATAAAATAAATAAATACAACGTCACAACTCAGCACAAGATATGACGACGCAGTGCAGTAACATTCAAAGGTGTGTATACAAGCAAGTATTCAACTTTATTTCCTAGACTAGATATGAGAATTGCCAATATAAAAGGCTGCATGAAGTAGATACAAGCATATTTTACATGTCTGCATAAACAATTGCTGCTTTGGAGCTCTGTTTTTGTTGTAACGCTAGACACTATTTTAAAACTTTTTAGCTTTACTACACCAACTTATAGTAATTATTTTTTTAACAATTAGACATTGCTTGTATTTTTCATATAATTTTCATAAGAATACTTTTTTGTTTTTTGCACTTTTTTTTAATATTGTTCTTATCAATGTTCACAGACTCACAAATTGCATGAAGAGCCAATTATTATATTCGCTTCATGATTAAAAAACAAATCAATTAAAGATATTTGAAAAAAACACTGTACATTTTTAGAACTTAAAAATGTATTTGTTATAAGGGATCATCTCAAAAGTTATCACAATGACCACAAACGTATAGTGTTTCATATAGGAATTACCGCCCCACCCCCCTGGTCAAACGTAGGGGGGTAGTGAGATTTGGACGTCACGCACATGTAAAAACTGACTACCAATTTCAAGAGCGAAATCAGGGCCGTCAGACAATTTTACAAAAGGGGGTGCGAGAAAAATATCAGTTTAGTAATCAAAAAAGGTCGCTGAAACATCTCCGTGCTGCAAAAAAATTGACAAGCAAAAAAAAAAGCATTTCCACTCCTATTGTACCAATATGCCCAGAATAAGTGCCGTAAACAAAACAAAAATTCTTTCTGCTTCAAAGGGGGGCGTGTGACAGGGGTGCTTTTACTATTTCAAAACAGGAATAATTTTAAATATCGTATATATACTAGGAATGATTTTTTCATTTTGCACTAAACCATAAACATGGGAGATTTTAACCCCCCCCCCCTGCCCCCTATACTAAACACTATATGTTTGTGGTCATTGCGATAACTTTTGAGATGATCCCTAAGAAACATGCTGTTTTACTGAATTTTAAATAAATTCAATGAAAACTTATACTTTGTCAAAATGTTCACATGCAGTACTGTTTTGGCTACAGACCACAAGGTCATATTCACAGAAGGAGTATTTGAATCCTGATTTTGATTTGACACAAGGTAAGATTTTTTTGGTTAGATGAGGAGTATATGTTATCTATGGTTTTAGTACATTACTCTCTGGTTGTTTCACAGCACTCCGCAGAATTTTATTACCAAGTGAGTAACAAACTAACATTAGCTTTTTGCAGACATTACAGGCAATTGGGTTAGGGGAAATGCAATCATTCGAGCCATGGGGATAAGAATTGGACTAGGTTTAAACCCACAACCTCTAGCATGAAAGCAGACATACTAAATAACCACTATACTAGTGCAGCATTAGTTCAGTTCATTTTAACATGCTGTTTCAAACTTGTGACAATTTAAATTATTTTTGATAACCTGGGCTTTCCATGTATAAATTGCATTCAATATTTGTAAACATAGTTTTAGAGGACAGGAAGTTGTAAATCAGATTTTATCATGAAATATGACGTACATTTTCTCCATTAGATTAAGATGTAACAATTCATTTTTGTCAGATCACATCAGCTATTATCTAAATTATTTAAATATTAAAAAATAGTATTTTTATAAAAAAAAGAAACTTTTAAAACTTAATTGAAGACTTCTATAACAGACGACATCCTGAAACATAAAGTCAAATTATGAAGCTGATCTGATAAAAACTACAGCTGTTATCGCAAGTTAAAGAATTGTTACATATGCCGACAACAACGATGATTCACTTTAATTATGCAATGGGCATAAAAATGGCCAAGATAATTATTGCTATGGTAACCTATATCACAGAATTTGCTCAAAATAATTCATAGTTACTCAATTAACAATGTAAAATCCATCTAATATATGAAAACATGTCAAATTTCAAAGCAATTGTTTTTTTAGATCAAGAGTTATGTTGGTTACCCCATTAAACCTATAAGAATATTATAATAATCCAATTTACATAATGTTGCAGTATTGGTAGGCAGAAAATGAATATGGATCATAATATGGGATAGTGTACAAGAAATATGTGTCACATGATAAGTTGTTTTATTTATTGTGTAATTTTAATAACTGTTTACAGAATTTTTTCTTTTAAGACTGTGGCTTATGTCATGTTAGTGCATGTGCATTATACAAAATAATGTTAATAATCAAAATATAACATTTAACAATAAAAACACAATGTTAATCAATAATATGTAGAGTATGCAAGAAATTCAATATAAGGGAAATAGTAAAGTAACTAACATACTAACACATACAAGTATATATTATGCATATATCTTACAGTAATAGTAATATTTTTTCTTAAAACAATCCAGATGACCATTGTGTATAAACTTTAGTCAAAGGTGTGATCTCCATAAATATTAGGTAAATCCTAGTTCTGCCTCGAACTCAACGATTACTATCATCTGTGCCACTGGCTAAAATTATGAAAAATAGGTCCACATGGCAAATCTCAGAAATCACCATATTAAAAGTGTTCACTTCCTGTTGGTATTTCTGCATTAGAAAACAAATGTCCAGGAACAACATGGTTACCATGATCACAAGATGTCCACTTCTCAATATAATGACTCAAGTATTCTGCTCTCTCCTCTCTCTCCCCCTCTCCCTCTCCCTCTATACATGGCATTTTTCACACACACATATATCCATTCTTACATACTAGAATATTAGGTGCCGCTGCCTAGACCCCCAGGTGTCGAATATCAAATTCCATCATTTGATAATCTACTGCTGTGCTTTTTTGCAGGTTTAAAGACATGTTCTTGGGTTATAATAACACGTTAAGTTCTAAATATTTTTCAATGCAATCCTAGCATAAAATTACTTATTACTACTATAACTATTTAAGACTGTGATTTTTACAATAGAAACATTGATTTTCTCAGGCTCGTTTAAACACCAACCTATCATTTACCTTATAAAATCAATTCAACATTCAAATAATATGCTGAAGTAATTAAACACTGATAAAATAGAAATAGTGGAAAATAATTTAACCCTATGCTTTTCTACTGAGTACTTGTTACAGTGTATAACAGGAATTTCAACATTTTGATTGCATATCACATGGAAATTTAACTCTGGCACTAAACTAACAGACACTACTGTATCTATAGGTTCTTTGAACCTCCAGTAGTATATGTATATTGATATATCCTATCAATAAATGTAGTGTTCAACTGAATTTTTGTAAAAATTATGTGTACATTATATTTAGTAAATATATAGAACAGGGTGATAGCAGATGTGGAAGAGAGTTACCAAGCAAACATTAACATGTAATATTATGATTTGTAATTCATATCCTAAACATTTCTTAGCACAAAACTAACATGATTCTATTTATTTGCACAAGCCTAAAATGGCATTTCTTTAGTTTTTATTCTGACAATGCAAGTTTAAATTCTTGATTAAAACATATAAAACTAATTTATTACAATTTTACTTATGGTTAATTATAATGTTTATTTTGAAATCGGGAAAGGCCCGTCTATTCAGAAGGGTATAAAAGATATATTTTGGTTTTATAGCATTTTTATATA
>JAOXYB010046668.1:0-12251 GCA_028565635.1 Phoronis ovalis | reverse complement strand
AAACTCGATATTTACATTGATAATTTAGCATCTAAAACTATCGGCAACGATATAAACCGGTTAGCGCGCCAAACTCCTTTATTTAATACCTGGGAGGTTCAATGTTTCAATGTTGAGGTGACAAAAGCAATCAATCGGGTTAAGCTTGCAGTTTTTTCCTATGCACTTCTGATAAATACAAGGTAGACAAGGCATTGTGAATTAGCCAATCAGATGCGGAGTCTTATCTGAAGTATCAAAATCTGCACAAACTGTCATTCAATAATGATATCTGCACACGAGTAGAAAATGAAAGCAAATATTTTTAACAGTATGTCAATACTTACTGCAGGTTCTGGAGGAGCCTCTCTAAGACTTTCCCACAAGAAGTGTATTCGGTTGATATCAGCAGGGATGGGTATACTAAAGCCTAGAGCATAGTCATTAATAATTCCTCCGCGCACATAATACAGCTCTGCTGTTATACCTGAAAATAAACATGAACACAGTTATAACTGATATGTATATATATGTAGCATGCCAGTAGTATTTCTTACTTTGAATTTTAAAAGTATATATCTGTTGTAACTTTTCCAAATCGGAATTACCGCCGAACAAGGCAGAAGTATACTACACAGTATCTTCACTGTAGACAAGGATGTCATGGAGGACAAATTGTCAAAGTCATAATTATATTTCACTAAATAAACAAGTTTAGAAACCTGAAGAAATTCTAAATGTATCTTAACAAGTCCTTAAAACATTATTTAAAATCTGCAGCCTCAACAATAGGGACTACAACACAAGAGTAGACAACACTTAACTGGTAAACAGTATAAATGGTAATGTCAACATGATGGCAGCTTAAGGTGGTATTTACCCCCACTGAATACACAATGCCATTCAACACCTGCTAATTGACAGGTAAATATTCCAGATGGCAAGTATTGAATGTCTTGTATTTCCCTACCTAGGAAGATGCATCTATAATACAAAATGATAACAAAGTGGATTCAAAAATGACAAGTCACAGTTGTGACATAACCCCCAACCAGATAATTTGATAATAATTGTACTGATATGTGACGATTATCAAATTGGAAGAAAGAAATCATACAAAGCCAATAGACGTGCTGCCTTATAACAGCAACCCTAACTATTTAAAAAAACATGTAAATGCAATTTTAGCTAATTAAAAAGACAAACAAAAGTATAGATCTTTTTTTTCGTTGAGTAGGTCATATTACCTGGACAGTTACCATTTTCAGTGAAATTGTTAAGATTTTAAAATGTGTGTGATCCCTACAAAATTAAACTGCACAACTTGGAACCTTGAATCTGCTAAATATCAATGAAATCCAGCTGGTCGTTTTCACGAAATGGTTCCAACATGGCTGACAGTCTTCCACATTAGATCTGATAAGTTTGTATGTCATCTTTATCCCCTGTAGCACCTTGTGTATCCAGTAAATATCAAAAGAAATGCACCCATTCATTTTCGTGAAACAACTGTGGACAGATGGAAAGACGGACAGAACCCAAATTATAAGCCCCCCTCCAGACTATGTCTGTTGGGGGCTAAAAAGTACTATAAAAACATTTCAAACTTGCACAACATGCACTGTGATACTCCTATTGCAGATTTGTTAATTTCGGTTATTTAGAAACCCTACTGGGAAACCAAAATGATTATAAGTATCCTAGCAAAAAAGTTCTCAAACTAAGTGCACAAACAAGTATCTCATTCGGCACTGAAGTAAGTTCACGTATCATATTTTTTAGTCAATCATAAAACCAGTTGTTCAAGACTGCCATTGGGACCTACTGCGAGAATCCCATTTTTTCACCTTCAAAACAAATTTTTCCAAAACTGTTGAATGTCCTAATCGGGGACCCAATCAAGTATGAACAATCAAACCACATCATACATGTTAAAATTAAGCTTATGATATATATATACAAAATAAAAACATTGTAAAATTGATAATTTATCTGCATGTTATGTTGTCCGTTGTTTTCCAAGCTATTAAGAAGACAGTACAGAACTCAAATCTGTTTGCAGGAAATCTTGCGGGACTTAGCAAAATTCTTAAGTAAGTGAGCCAACTCTGAAACAGATTGTAGAGACTATTGATGTTAGTCATTACCATTGAAAGAAGGGCACGTGAATGTGAAAAATGTACTTGTCAATATGGAAATCAACCCCAGGAGACAAAGATATGGGAAATCAATAGAATGAAATGTGCTCATAATATTTGCACAATAAGAATCAATAGTAAAATGTGTCATATAAATCTCACTTCAAATCCTCATTAGCATCATTTTGTCAAATGAACAAATCCTCAGTTGTTGAAAATAAGTAATTTATATTCACAGATCTCGGTTAGGCACATAAGCCAAATCTGCGTCAGACATAGAGACAAGAGCAGTAGTACAACCAGTATTTCTGATCAACATAAATTTTGAATGTCTTACTTCAAATCTATTCATTAATCTTTGTTAAGAAGTCCATATCTTGATCTCAAAAATAAGTCAAAAGATATTTAGGAAACTGTACAAAACACAAAAATAGATCAGAGTGGTGATTGGGTAGCAAATGCGAAACTGGAATGAGGACATGCACACAAAAAAAAAATTTAAAACGGGTTTAGTCCACATTGTATTTTATTCTTCGCTGCATTTGGGAAAAAAATTGTGAATTCTAACAGAATCTTTTCGGTGGTCCAGTTAACTAACAAATGATATCAGTAAATGGTCAGTGAGTTATCCAATAAAACAGGACATTTTTTTAACATTCTGATCATACTGATAAGGACATCACAGCACATAAGTTGCTTCAGCTGCTGGATTAGTGCATTACAGAATAAAAGTCAAGTGTTGCCTTTGGTCAAACAACTCAAAAGTTTTCTAGATGCATTAGCATTTCAGGTATATATTCTGAGTTAATCCCTATTTGTGTAGCTTTTGAAGAAAGCTTTTAGTGACTGATGCAAATAGCTAAATTATTCTCTACAGAATTAAATATAGACAGTATGAGAATGTACTTAATTTCAAGGAAGTTTGAGTGTATTTAATTTGACTTTTGTGGAGTTAAAAAAGGTCCACTGCAAACATTCTTCCATCAGGGAAGAAGATAAAATGATGACAGTAGGAAAAAATAAATTTCCAAGTATCTCTTAACTATTTTTCTAATCAGAAAATCTGTTTGCTTAAAATGAAAAACCCTGTTTGCTGAAAAATCAAGATTATTACTCCAAAATGTTTGTATTAAAATAAATGTAATAATTTATACACGTTCACAAGTTACAGATGCATGCTCTTTGGCAAATGAGAGACAAGAAAGTTATATAAATAGTTGTTTCAATTTAGGTTTCTAAGATTTCTACATTATCACAAACTATCATATAAACCATTGTTTGCATGGTTTCAGTATCGCTTTGAAGAGCTAACACTTTCCAAGTTTTCTATGGGGTTTATAGCGTTTCTTCAACCCAAAATATTTTTTTTCAGCTTAATACTCATTAATGTATGGTATAGTTTTCTCCAAACCTGTTATAAATCTAAAACATTTCTTCTTAAATACCATATAAAGAACTGGATCAACTGGGGACACTCAACCCTATATACACAGAAGCATTGACTAATCCCCCTCCCCTGCAATCAACACTGCACTGTGTAATCACTTACAACAGGTCTTGTTCCAAAAGGAATATGGCAATAAATGTGTAAGCCAAAATACAGGTATCAAATACTTGTAGGCAAGGGCATTCACAATTGCAGGAGAAAGAAAGAGGTGATATAATTATACTGCTAAAAGTCAGCTAAGCAGACTCGTGCATATTCTGCATTTTATCATTTAATATTGCAGTTTTTAAATAACATTCACAGAACTATAATTAAAACTGACCATATTATTAGTACACACAAAAGTCATCATGTAAACTTGATATAGAGCAGTAAATAAACACTGCTGAATTCCCAATAATATACTTGCTCAAGGGAATCTGAGAATGTTTGACATTTCTCTGTTATCTCTTATACCTGAATGTACTTTCATGCTGCAATACATGAAATCTCAAAACTTCAAAAAAACAGCTGAACATGAACTGGTCACAACTGTGCTATGTATGTTACTTGAATGAAAATATGTACACAGATAAATTTTTATGTCACATATTATAAATATAAAGTTAGAATATATTAAACTTAGCTAAATGTAAAGTCTGATGTTGTATTGGTATCAAACATAATCTTGTGTCCCCTGTGTTCAGTGACAAAAATCAGATTTAAAAAAAAATCATATCTATGTAATTAATTGTGTGCTCAGCAAATGCAGCTCAAAATGGAATCTTCAATATGAATGGCATATTATATATGTTGGCTAGTCTTAGATTTATGAGGCTCTTGAACAGTGTTAATTAGTACACAAAATCATTACTAATGGAATGGGTACAGAATTCACATTACACGGATTATCAATAACAGAAAAAGTAAAGACTGTTCGATTTTTAAACTACAAAGACAATAATAGTAAAGCAATCATTGTAGGCGCTGTTTGTTTAGATCACATCTGAATAAAACAAAAACATGATATTTACATTTAAATGGTGACACTAGTCTCGCATATTTTTTTTATGTATGCAAAGCTGAAATGCTATACATACAAAACTTCTGCAGATAATTTTAATAACAAGAATCAAAAATATGTTGTGAAAATACCATAATTTTTAATTCACTTCATACCAAGTACTTTATATAATAATACAGTATATACATATACACCTTTCAACAACTGCTGTCCAAATCAACTTTAGCATTTTGTTATCTTCCTATTTATTTAAAAAAAATCAAGATTGTTTAGAGTAAACATTAAACACATCTGGATGACAACTTACAATTACATGTACTATATGCCAGGACTATGTGTCAAGATATAAGATGTATTTTCCAAAGATTTCTTATCTTGGATTGACACTCTAAATGTGTGTACCATCCTTGTCTAAAACAAATTATACACCACTGTGACATGGTGTAAACATGATGATGATGGACAATGATAAGCTATCTAAGGTGACTTATAATCACAGGCTTGTAACACAATTCTTACCATACATTTATTTCTGCATCACTGGCGGACTTGACAGTCAATTTCAATTTTAAGTTTAATCAGATACATATAATTGATAAAGAAAATGTAGGGAATAAAAGAAAAACTTTATTAAAGCTTTCAGTTAGTGTTTACAAATTTAATTTTCTAGTGGTTGATTGATTCATCCTCTATTAACATTTGGCTATATGGCTAAATTACATGTAGAAAGTCTAGCTTGCATAGTTTATTCTTAAGAATAGAGATGCTTTACTATTAAATGGTAAGTACATGTAAATGATATCCAATGAGTTAATTAAAGGAACATTAAAATGACTATATGAAGGCCCAGATTAACAGGGATCTGTCCAACAGATCTTGAAATACCCCCAACAAACTTCAATGCATTTCATAAGTAGATGGACAATTCTAATAGGTCAGCATATTTTCTTAACAATGGACCACTCTTCGAAAAATGCACATGCACATTACAGTATGTACAGTGCCTGTGTAAAGATGACAAACCTGTTAAAAGCATGAATATATTGAAGAATCATTAGCTTAAAAACAAGACTGAACAGCTTCCCTACTGATTACACAAAGTTTATTTTAACAATTTATTGCAATCTGAATAAAATGGCAGATATCTAAATACTAATCCTTCAGACCAATATTACACTTCAGAATTTTTTGAAATTACATTTTGTTCAACATTTCAATGAAACATCATTTGTTATGAAAATCTGAAGTAATATCTTCAATACAACAGGGGGCACTTGAGACTACTTTAGACCATTATATCACATCCTTTAGGCTGTTTTCACTTTGATTTTAAGAAGTTTTAAACCCCTCTCAAACTACTTAGGTAATTTCTCAGATATCCTTTCAATATTATGGGGATATATTATATAAAGACTCCCAAATTTTGGGCAAAAACATACTGTTCTAGGACACTAAGACACTAACTACCCAAATTTTGTCAGAAATGCACACTCAAGTTTCTTACCATTCCAAGGCTAGCAGGCAGTTTCCATTTCATAAAATGAAATGATATTTAGCCAATTGAAAAACCAAAGCAAATTTCACAGAACTCGATAAAATAGCCCTAGAAATTACTTGTACAGAAAAGTCGGAGAAATATCCTTAACATATAAAATAATAGAATTTATACTGTATTATTAGAGATTATATTTTAAATTAAACTTTTAGTGATGATTCTATATTTATAAATCAAAGTATATCACATAATGTTAAATTGTATCTTCACACAAAGATAACAACAGCAGCAATTACCAAAAACTCAGTGAAGTATTCTAATTATATAACTAATAAGAAACTGAGTTCCATTATTCTCTGAGGTAACAGAACTAATTTAACATTAGTGAAATCTTCTGGTTATCAGAGTCTATACAGGTACTGTACATCTCAGCATGAAAGGTCTGGAATAGGGGATCAAATAAGCTAAGATTACATGGGAAAGTTCTCCATCTTAGCACTTAGTTCGTAAATATATTTATCAAACAGAATTTGGGTTTACAGATCACAGTTCATTACAAAGTACTGATTCTTCCATTCACTGTTTTTATCATACCTGCATGTCACCTGTCCTACATATTGTTTAATCTTCTTTAAATGACTGATTTTTAGAAGTATGTAGGTTGGTTTGGGCCTGGGAGGTCTTTTGGATATATGTTGGGGTGTGGATGTGCCACTGAGGGTAAAATTTTTGGACCAACTCTATATCAGAAATGTGGAAAATTTGGATTCCAAAATATACCAAAACATTCCCTGAAATTTCAATGTTCAAAATAGTTATTTGTTTTATGAGATATTGTATACTAGACCCCAAATATACCTTTCTAAAGATTTTCATGATTCGGCCTAAAAACTATTCCCAAAATATACCACAGAGGTGTAAAAGGTGCACTAAAGTACTGATCACATTTTTTAATGATATTTTTAGACGTGATGTGCAGCCCAAACTCAAAGTGTCCGCCCCTTTTTAGGGATTCTTGTCTCAATAATTGACCCATTTTTTGTCACAAAAAGGATCCATTTCTAAGGTTTTGCGCTCGGAAATTTTCCGAAAAGTAACCTTTAAATAATAGCTTGTCAAAATTATCCATTTTTAGGGATTTTTGAAAAGTGAACCCATTTTTAGAGACATTTCTGTGAAAAATGCACCCGAGCTGGATATATTAGAGAAAAAAAAACATTTGGGTGACAGACCCCATATTCATCATTGCCCCTGGGGAGCTACCCGAGTCGGCAAAACATCCCATCCATATACCGGCCCCATACAGTGAGAGATCCCAAGGGTTTGGGGGGGAAGTACCAGGTGAGAATATGTTTCTCAACTGTACCATTATTTAAGCAGAGTGACAAAAACAAAAATAAATTAAAGAACACTAGAAATGTAGACGTGTTTCATATGTATAGCAACGTAATACCGGGATAATACAAAATGTTTGATGCTATGATATGGCATTCCTAGCCCAGATTACCTGCCACTATGTTAGGATTGGAACTGTATTGACTACTGTATTGTATACTCAAATCTGCAGGATTGAATTCCAATTTTAAACAACAACACCACTGATATGATGCGTATTCACCTCGGTGTATTCGCGTTTATTTTGGATACATAGAACCGGTCTATAATTTGGAATTGGTGACATATTTTTGATATATCCCCAATACACAACTCCGGGACACAAATGCCCACATACAGTAGTAGTTAAGTATGTGATTCTAACTAGACTTTCCCACTTTTATAAACAGCAAAATAATAGATTGCAGGCTCATTACTTTTCCAACATGCACGAAATCAGGGAATGGTTCACATTCAGAATGTTCAATATAAACTATAACACTATCATTATCAATGCATTTGCTTACCTAGTAATTTGAATGTCTCTCTGTCGTCCATATATAGATTAAAGTTGCATTTAAATCTACTGAATAAAGTTAAAAACACTACAGTCCACAATACACGAGTGGAATTTCGCATTTCGGTGGTAAAATATGCATTAAAATCCACACTATTCAAAGCACGACCGCTTCTTACAATCTGTCAAACTTAATATACTCTCAATCCCAAAACAGCTCCTAAGATTGCTAACAAGTCAAGTGCTACCATCTAGTGTCGTAAAATGCTATCCCTGTATCAGTCATAATTGTAAGAATTGTGGCATTGTAACACTTGAAATAGAAACTCTTCAGACAAAATACAATGTTCTATTTAAGAACTGCTTCATTTTGAAGGTTTACAAGAAATATATTCGAAAAGTATTTATTTCAAGAACGTATTTCCGCAGGAAGTGCCGCCATTGTGTTGAGCACAGCGGATCGACAGTTGATACCTAGTTTTGTGTCTCCTTTGTTTCCACACGGCCAACTAAGAGACTAGTATAACAGAAAGCGACCACACATAGGTTTGTTTTTTCCCAAAAAGTATCTCGTCCCACTTCAAGGGGCTTCACATATCAAAACTCTCCTTGTAGTATTAAAACACTAAAAATAGTATGGACTATTGTTAATACTAAATAGTAATACTGTTAGTAACTCTGTCTAATTACGTTAGTATTGACTGTTGTCGTATTGACCAACCACTTTGTAATTAGTTAATTATACAGAAATTGGGACAACAGGTGGATTGGCAAGATTTAACCGTGGCACTTCGGAACCGGGACTGCCGGGAGAAGTCTTGTATATTTAATTAGTAATAGTATATTAATACATTTTTAGGTGGGGATCTGCCACTGAGGATAACATAGTTTCGGTTATCGTGAACTGTATACCAAAAGTGTCGAAATATAGATCGCATACCAAAAAACTCCAAAACACCTTATCTATATTATTGCCTAGTAATAGTATACCGATTTTTTGTGACGGTTCCATATCATGTACATAGTATTAAATATGCCAGTTCCAACACGGAAATTTTATATTCAAGACAACTGTTATGTTTTATGAGAGTACACACTATTTTCTATGAAAAATTATACCCTTTCTACACTGAATCTTCCTGACAGATCTTTTGACTAGACCTTAAAATCATACCCATGGCTAGCTATACCTAGCTGTAAAAGGTGCCCCATAATATACCAAAATTCATCAAAAAATGTGACATAGCAGAAGCACATGATATACCTTGCGTGACGCTACCCAAGGTAGTATGGAATAAGATGACGAAAATCAGAACTCGACAGAAAAGTTGGTGGAGGTGTGCGGCCCAAGGTAAAAAAACCTGACCCTGTGGTAAATGATGATCACCAAAAATATACCCTGTCGTAAATGAATAAACATGAAAAATACCCTGTCGTAAATAACTCTCCTGAAATAGATACCCTGTGTAAAATTCACTTGTAAATTATATAACCTGTGGTAAATAATTATAGAAAAATTTACGAACCTTAATTTTTCATACCTGTCGTAAATGCGTTGTCCAAGAAATACACCCTGTGATAAATGAATATTTTTTGAAAATATACCCTGTGGTAAATATCCAGCATGAAAAGTATACCCTATGGTAAATAAGGCTTTGAGAAGCGTGAAAAATATACCCTGTGGTAAATGCTTGAGCTGAAAAAAAGGGGGCCCATTAGGTGCCACATACATGTAGTGACTTGGGAATGGCAGTACCCCCAGGGTTATATTATATTGGTAGAGGGGTATGTCAGACTATTACAAATTCATAATACTATCTGAAAACATAAACAAATTTTTACCCTCTTGAAGGCCAATTTGACTGGCTGAAATTGCTGAAACGAAGTACAAAAAAAGCTTCTGAAACAGATTTCACTGAACATTCAGTGATTTAAATACCCTAGACCTGGAAAATCCCCTGTGCCTCCCAACTATCCACATCTGAAAACTTATGAACCCTACAGTACTATTACCAGGTACTAAAAAGACTGTAAAGAGACTGTCCCTGATTTGATTTCAGAACTTAAATTTATGCCCATCTCATATAGTGCCAGAACAATTTAAAAATGGATTATGAAGTTATGGACAGAAGTTATAAGATTAGATGGTATTTTAGGGTGACCTTGTTCAGTCAGATTATAATAGACATAGTAGCATCACCTCTACGTGTGTGATCCACGAACTGAAATGGCAATCCTTACAACAAACGCAGAACCAATGCTAGACTATCAATGATGTATTAAACCCTCAACTCTGAAATTACAATCCCGCTATCTGAATACAATGTTCCATTCAGCAGCTCTACAAGAGGAAACAGTAGAAGGTTTCAGCAGCTTCAGTGCTCTACAGGCACCTATAAACATAGTTTGATCATTAATTGGAATATGCTACTGGAAGAATGTATATCCACCCCGTCTTTGGAGTCATTCAAATCCTCACTCCGAATAGATTAGTTAGTCTGACATCTTGTGGCATGTGCCACGTTTTTATTCAATATTACAAAATACGGACCTAGCTGATTGACGAGTAGAAGTAAGTGGATCAAATGCCGATCAAAAAATTTGACGTCTTGCAGGGAAGCTGTTTTTGATATAGAGAGAAGTGAAAATGTATATAGAGACCAAAAATGCAGGTCTCAAGTTTGATTTTGACTTGGATAACTTCAAATATGCAGTCGTCTAGTTTGATTTGCAAGGAATAAAGTTACTGCTCTCAAGTATGTGTATCAACCCGAGGTATATACTTTGGAGAGGATTTGAAAATATGTCTTTCCAGCTTAACTCAAATTCACATGAAATACAGTCTGGAATATGAAACTACCTAATTAAACCTAAAAAATATGTGTATTTCCTTTAAACCGACCAATCCTAAATATTTTGTTGGTGCATAAAGATTGATTTTTTTTAATTGTAGATCTAATAATCTTGTTCAATGCCTGCATGAAAAAAGAAAACAGAGGATATCAAAAATCTCTACCTAAAACACCAACCCTTTTTCACATTGTTAGCAGAAACATTAATATTTTTTAACCTTGCCTGCTTTAGAAAAAAAATCTTATTATCTTAGCTCTTCTTGTCTAGTTAATCTGGAAAAATTCAATGATACATGTTACAATTTAAATTTTTTAGATATTAGCCATATGATTGCTGTCAGTCTTTTGTTAAGATGACAACTGCAGCAAGACCAACCTTTGAAGCAGCCCGTGGAGGAACGGGAAAAGGAGAAAAAGATCTCAGTGCACTATCCAGGCAGTATTCGGCAAGAGATTTGCCAGCGCATACCAAGCTTAAATATAGGTAAAGAATTTATTGAATTTGTCATGTCCAGGCATGGGGAAATCCGCAGAAAATATTGGATATTCCGATTTGACCCCCTATTGAAAAATAGGTTGCTGGATGTCAATATCTGACAGTTTACACTATCTTTCTCGAGGTCACCAAAAACTCTTGATAAATATCAGATATTGAAGTTCCATACTAAAATAATCCCAAGAAAAAAGGTTGTAATGCTGGTACAATTATCACTCAGTATTCAATGTGGCTATAATCCCTGCTGTAGTCTCTAATTATTGCAGTTAAGTTTAAAGATATTGTATGATTTACTTACAAACAAGTGTTCAAGAACATGCCAGCTACATGGAAAAGTTCAGATATATTTGAAACTGTATAAAAATGTATTGCATCAAATATCTCATTTTAAATGCATGCTTCGTTTTGTCCATTTCTAAAACAAGCATGGCTTCAGAATTGCCTGCCCACTAGGTACCGCTTCGCTACTCTGTCAAGGAGGAATACCACCTGGTGGAAGACAATGTCTAGAGCAAGAAAATGTCCTGTTGAGGCCAAAAATATCTGAATGTTTTTATTCCCATCCACATAGTGGTGGATGGGCATATTGTCGTAGTGTAGGCGTCGTCGTTGTTGTTGTCGTATGTAACACTTTCTTTGTCTCGCCATAACAGCTTCAGTTTTTACCCGATCGGTTTCATATCCAGTCAGTTTCATGTTTGGCACAGAGTAAGTCCAGGTCGCAGTACATGCTATGTGTACTTTTGACCTTGATTACTTCCAATATGGCCATATTCGGTACAGAATAAGTACAGGTCAAAGTACAGGTTATGTGTAATATTGGCTGCCAGTCGGCCATATTGGAAGTAATCTGGGTCAATATTACACATAACTTGTACTTTGACCTGTACTTATTCTGTACCGAATATGGAGCTAATCGGATAAAAACTGAAGCCGTTATTGCGAGACAA
>JAOXYB010046657.1:0-12254 GCA_028565635.1 Phoronis ovalis | reverse complement strand
ATGAATTTCTATTATTTGCTGAAAAATTCAAAAATGATGTTGAAAGGTGATTTAGAGATCAGGTAACGTTCATAAAAACCAATATGAGCAACCCTGCCTTGCTAAAAGGCTATCTAGTTATAATTTACAATTCAAAGTGAATCATTTTATTTTATGAAAACAACATCCTACTAAAATTAGACCACTTTATTGCTATTGTTCGCTGCCAGGTTAGGGGGGCTAAGTTCAATGTATAACCTTTTTGTCATCAATCACCATACAGTTTGAAATTCATATGGTCTATGTAGTTTTTAAAGTTGGGGTCCCAGAATCTTTTGCACAATCGCTGAATATATACCTAAAATTTCAAGTTGGTGTCATTTCACTCAAAACTAAGTTCTAACATACCTACCAAAATATTTTCTAAAAGTTGGCTATATTAGCCGAGTAATTGGTGAAAATGTGGAGTTTTTGCGGATCCACCAAAATTCGCCATCTATTAGCGAAAATGGGAACTAAGAAATATGCTGGTAAGGGTATAATTTTCAGGAGAGAATGCACCATATGGTGGAGAAATTTGTTGTTCTTGCGAGTTTCTACGGCTGTTTTTTCTTACACAAGGTCATATTTTATGAAAAAAAATGTTGTTTAGTGAACTTCAGTTATAGAAGATTGATTAGCAAAAACATTTTGGAACACAATTTTTGGACATTTTGGCCAAAGATTCTGGGACCCCAACTTTAAGATGTTTATCAATTTTTACGTATTTGCTCTTTTTAAAAGTTATATGCAATGTCACAATATTGCTCAATAATGGGAAAGATTATCTTATTTCCTCAAGCTGATTTCCATAATTACAATGGGTTTGTGACATCAAAAAGTGTTGAAAATCACTTTCGGACCATACGGTATTGCTGCTAAAATGTTGGATAGACCACTGAAAATGCATCTGTATTCGGGGAACGTATTTTCTATAATTTGGTATGCCATGTAATTAAATAGTTATTTTATTTTTTGTTTAAACGTTCAAAAATGTATACGCTTTGGAAACGTTTTATGCGAAAAAATTTAAAGAATCTTGTAGTATAATGTAAAGAACATAATCATTTAATTTGTGTGTTTTTTGTCGCATGTATTATACATTTTGATGTAAGATATTTTTTTCAGAATGAAAAAATACAAAGTATGAATTTGAAGTTTTTCACGACATAAATTAAATATCATCTGCAATGGTTGAAAACAGAAAACGAATTTAATGTATGCTAAAGACTTTCCCTAAAGCGGTACTAATGAAAATATTACAGTACGAGGCTTTTAGAGATTTGAATTATGCTGTAAGCGATCGTGTTCAATTTGGTTTTTGTCAACTTTTAACCCCGGCTTTTAACATAATGTAAAACAAATTTATGCTCAAGTAGCTGGTACTGGTGATAAATTAAATTAAAGATATTCTCGTTCAGAATAAAAAAAATATGTTGGCAAATATGCATTTTACTTTAAAGAAATTTTGAATTCACCTGGAAGATTCAAGAACACGCCCAGCAATCCTATAATGAACTCAAGAAAGTGCCACCTAGGGACAAACTGGAACAAGAATGCATCTTCTGCTGAGCAGAATACAAAATGAGGCGCCTGGTGATAATGCAGGTAATTATGTGGTAATTGCTTGTAAAGATTTTAAGTATTACATTCGTTTGGACCTGATTCCTATGTACAAACAAATCATAGTTGAGAGGGGTAGTTAGTCCCCCCCAGGGTGCAATGCTCGCACTTAAAAATTGGCAATGCTTGCTGCTTGCATTTAAAAGCAAAAAAAAGGGTCGCTAAAAGAAATACCAAGCAACAAGTTTTTAAAAAATGGCCGCCAAAACAAAATGCTCGCTGCTTGCGAAAACCCCCTATAGCCTTCATAGTTACAAAGTATAATGATTCCAGCAGATTAAACAACACAAGTATATTAATCTGGAGCAAAAGCTCAATTTTAAGTTAAGCAAGTACACAAGATTTATTTACTTGGAATTATGTTTACTTCAAATCAAGAAATGAATTAAATCCACAACCAATGTCAAGTAATGTCACTATCTGGCGGTGATTGAAGAAAGTTGTTGGCTATGTGTGAAGAAGTGAGCCAACAAATGACCAAAAGATGTCCATGCTGTTAAAATATGGTGAAATGTGCTAGTTGCAATTGCTTTATATGTATTTCGTACATTCTGTATTTCTTGGAGGACTCTTGTAATTTCTACTTTCCTGAAATACATGTGTGAGGTACTTGTTGCTTAGAAGATCTGAATGGGTATGTTATACAATACACACGCAATATAATAACGACATCATATTTATTCATGATACAACTGATCAAAATGCCATCTTTGTACTGTGAATGTATGCATATCACCATTCATATTATCTTTCTTTATAAAACTGATACTAGTTAATTAAATCCAGTGCTGAAGACAGTTTTCGAAATGTCTCTCATTCCAACATTACTCAAAATTACATTTAATGTACTAACGCAACAAAATAGAATTTTGATGCCATTTGACCTTCTTCACAGACAATCATTTTAGCACCACAGATGAAGAAGCTGTAACAATTATGCATATATCAGTTCAGGGCAGCTACTTTTAACACTAATGCACGAACCATGTATAAATAGATAGCATTTACATATACACATTTGGGCCTTACATAAAGATAGCATTGGCCATTGAACATGTTTAAAATTATTACATTTTGTAAACAACATGACAGTGAACCATGAATCCACTGTAGTCACCAATTCTGATGTCACAACAAGGAACTGTGTCAGAACGTCTTCACTTCAAGGCCGATCTTTCTAGAAAATACTGTCCTTTCTACAATCATAAAATTTAGTAAATAGTTAATTAGTGCATGATTTTTTCATTTGGTAGCACAATTCATGGAATCTGACTATTTTAATAATTGTGAAAATGGATAAACTTTTAGTAACTTTATATCTGTAATATGCAATCGACACAGCTTGCTGTAAATCAAAGTGTCAGGAGAATAGAAAAGGTTGCCAGTGCTTTACTCTTTTTGAATAATTAGATTGCATTAGCCTGTTGTACCTCCAAATATTTCTCTCTCTTTTGCATGTCTTCGACATTTTTTGCCTCTTTGAATTCTGATTTAATTCTTCGCAAGTAATATTCCTTGTCAGTAAATTGCAGATTTCTACTTTGACGCAGCAAAGTTCTGTAAAGTGATAAAACTGCTCGTTTACTCCAAATAGGAGGCGGCATGATCTGCAAATAGAACAAAATCAATTACAGTAAGTACGAAGTCTCAAACTCAGTGCTTTTATTTTAATCTTTCTATGCTATCCTGAAAGCACATTCTTATCGGTTCAGTTTTTATTTTATCAGGAATTTTATCCAGTTGTTCAAGTTCCCTATGTCATAGTGTAAGTAAGTAAGTATATTTCTGATAAAAAACAAACAAGGTACAAAATCGCAAATAAAATATGCTTAAAAAATATTACATAATAAAAAGTACAGCACCATATTATATAACTGGAGACTTATTATAAAACCTGAGTCACAAATGATAAAATTGAAAGACATAGTGTAAAATGTATGAAAATATTTTTAAAAAATAAAGTGGAATATAATGTGAGATCTAGAATAATTTGCAGTCTGTAAGCTTGCTTATCCACTATCAAGGATAGCCCTTAAAGCCACGAGGCTTGTTTCCAAAGGGGTCCTTGCAGCTTGAATACAATATCTACAGCGGAATACTTAGGACAAGAATTAGACTTATAACGACTTATGTCCAGGACACACAAAAGGAAACTGTCAAATCAATTATAATTACTCACAATGAAAATAGACGAAGATCTTTTTAGAACACCGTCTAAGAACAATGAAGTCAAATCAATTGCTCTTAGTCTTAGTCTTACTCTATCCAAGTAATAGTGTCTACGTGACTCCAGTCATTTCTATCATTATCAGCGAAACTCAGTTCAAACAAAAAATAATTTGTGCTTGACATGTGTACTTTTTATCTCGTATGCATACTCACAAAATATCAACGCAAGGGAATCCCGCTACACATAAAAAATATGCAAAACTTATGTAAATATGATATCCGCCTTCTTACATCAAATCAAACCGTGAAAGCTTGGTACAACTCCTAGTAAACAAAAGTCACTTTTCTGGCACGATTCCTGAGTCATATTTTGACCATGTTTCAAAATTAGGTCAATCTCGTTTGAAAGGGTTTGAAACAAACTTCAAATTGGCATATGAAGCCTTTTGGACAGTGTTGAAACTTAGTACATTATTTGCCACAAGTAGATTTCAATGAAACAGTTTTTTTTAAATATTTTGTTCTTTTGTTCAAATATTTTTAAGAATCAGACAAAAGTGGGTTACGAGAGAGCACGAGATTTGTTGCGCAGAGATGAACAATATTTGAATGTCAGTAGTTGCTGTGGATTTTATCGAATCCCTTGCGCAATTTAGAAAATGCCTGAGTGGAAGCATTTAGATGAAAGTGATTATGATTGTGAGAATGTTATGGGATCATCCAACTCTAGTAAGTACTGCGTACTTTGATATTTTACAAGAAGCTTTTTTATAAACTGTACACTGAACCCAACCAAGCCTATTCACTGCGGGACATTGTCTGACAGAAGTCAACTGTTAATAGTGTTATGACTAAGTTCGTGCTTGTCCTGGATTATTATCACGACTTACATGTTTTCAAATATATTTTTTTCTAGTATCTCACTTGTGATATCCTAATTGTATAATATAAGAGTTCCATGGATGGAGAACAATCAAAAATAAAAATATTGTATTTATATACATGTATTTGATAGGGCCACTCTTTTATCACTAGGTACCTTTTGTACTAGGCGCCACTAGGCGGTGTCTCGAAGTATCATTCATTACTTATTTATTGCCCCATTTAACAACATGAATGAGAGTCAAATGAAGTGAATGGTGTTTTTTATTGTTTATAGTAATATCATGGAAGTTGTATTATGTTTGTTTTTTACTTAGATATAATCAATCTATTTGAGTTGCTTTAGTCAAATTGCTTTTGTATGAAATCTAACAGAAATTAAAAGTAGTTGTATCCCCGCACATGTATATTTATTACTGTCCCTGTTAAGGATTAATATTAAGGACTGAAGCAACATCCTATACATATATTCATTATATAGTCGAAATTGTAGAAAATATATCCAAATGTTTTTTTGGTTAAAAAAACATCTTTTTGCAGTCACAAAAAGAGGTGCAAGAACCAGCCAAGAATTTCTTCCTCCAGTAGACCTGTATACTTTTGATAACTCTGAATTCCGTGATATCAAATATGTTTTAACAAGTCCTCGATCTTTAGAAGCTTGTGCCAGACACCAAGTAAAGGTAAGTTATATTATATGCTGTAGGTTTGTAACCTAGGGTTTGTAACAATGTAGTGCATGACTGACTGGCAAAAGGGAGACTGTCATCAAAGTGGTCACCGGATATGGTTGTTACTTAGGGATCCCTTCCATATATAGAGATACCAAATGGCAAAAATTTTAGTGGTCTAAGGAATACATATATATAATATTCATGTTTTTTTATTATCTTAGACCACAAACTTGGTTTAATTACTAATATGCAAAAACAGTACAAATGATAATATCATGACACATTAATTTCTATGTATTTAATATTTTATTTCACAAATAAGCAGGTTTTTCTGTCATTAATGTTCACAAAATTACATTGTTCTATTACATCCTTAAAAGTCCTTCTTGTTAACTTCTCAATACAGTTAATATATACACACACATTATTATTTGAAATTACGTATACTTTATAAACAAAAGTTACAAATTTTCCCAAAAGTGACTGAACTCAGTTTAATAATATATAAAATGATAATGAAACTTTCATTAAAAAAGTTACAAAGTGAAATATCAAATATTAAACTGAATCATAAATTCTGAAATTACAATCATCCAGAAAAAGCTAAAGTTTTTAGTTTACTTATTGTATGTGACTCAGTTCACATTCTTGTTGCACAAATCTGGCGACATTTAACAGTTTGATTGAAATGCATTTGTTGTAATCAATTTCACAAGTTTTCAAGAGACAATGGAAAGTAAATGAAGGTTCCAAACTAAGCAGCAATGGATGTAGTTTCAATGCTATAAGGTTTTACTTGGGAAACAACTCATTATTTTTTACTTTAAACTAAAGCTAACTTGGTCAAAACACAAGATTGTTGTTGTCGTGGGTGCATGGTCAAAAGAAGTAAAAAATTTTTAATATAAATACACTTTTTATATTTATTTTGCGATAGAAAAAATATAAGATTAAGTTGATCTCTCGATATACACCAAATACTTGCTTAAACCGGGGTTACGTATTAAATTACACAAGTTTGAAATTTACCCCTTGTAACAATAGCAAATTCCTACACAGGTAATAACATCTTCTATTTGAAATTGGTTGTTAAAAAAAAAATTAAGATTATTTATGGAAAAATAAAGTTACAAACATAATGAGAAAGGAATGTTTAACGGAATCACATATGTTTCTTAAAATTAACATATTTAATCTTTTTGGAAAATGTAAAAACGAAATATTACACAATTTGTAACAACTTGTGTTAAAAATAAAAATTCTTCCACATAAAAAGAACATTTATTAATTTTTTAAAAAGAAATATATAAAAAGGTATCAGTTTTATAAGTTTACATAAAATATGATACTTTTTTCATGTTTTTCTTTAAAAGAAATTAAACAAAATTATTAAATTGTTACCATTGAAACAATTGTTAGGTAAAATTAACAAGCACCAAATTTTCACGATTGGTAGAACAATATCAATTTAATTTCTGACAAGGTTCTCATCATAGCCTTGTTTATTTTAGCCAGCGGAATTACTTTATAAGTCTCTTCAAGAATATCAAGACGAATTATACCCAGAAGGCTACGCCACACGATCGGTTTATAAAATTTATGACGAGGAAGAAGCTCTCCGACAAAGTGAGTTGTCAACAGATAACCCCTATTGTTAAAAAATTCTCCTAGATTATGGTGTACTGTAATAAACATTATAGTAAGTTGTATATTATTCCTTTTGACATCATACAGGTATTGATATTATAGTTTGTATAAAAATGGTTATTTATTCATGAGACTGACATGTAAAGTGGTAATCTCTGAAGTGTTGTATTGTTTTGTTTGGTTATAGAAATATTTTGTATCAAGTAACTATAAAATGTCCTGTCCAGTGGTGTCAAGGTTCTACTCTATAATATTTTGTATCAAGTAAAGTTCTATAAAATGTCCTGTCCAGTGGTGTCAAGGTTCTACTCTATAATATTTTGTATCAGGTAACTATAAAATGTCCTGTCCAGTGGTGTCAAGGTTCTACTCTATAATATTGTCCACTTTTTTGTTAAAACCGCGTTGAATAATCTGACACCTTTCTTTATTATATCTAAGGGAACATAAGTGTTTATTTGAGTACCTCCTTGGAATAAAGGTAGCCAGATTTAGGAAAGATTAAGTCCAATTTTAATTCTCAGTCTCAAAAATGCTATGACCGCCTTGTTTAGTTATACATATTTTGACTTGAGATGCGGCAGTATCTGTTTCTTTTTGACAAAGATAGACCAACACAGTCCATAACTGCTCAGGATTATTGATTTTCTTATTATTTTTGTCACAACTGATATTCGTTACATCACAAAGCTTCATTCTAACAACCATACATAGCAGTATGAAAAGTTCTTGTGTCTTGATACATTGTTTTATTTTTGTCTCATTGCTTATTAGATAATTATACTTTGGTATATTTCTAATGATTATTATTGTGTGAAATTTATAAAAATTTTAATGAAAAATTCTGTATCTTTTAGAAAAACTAAAAACATGTCGAGATGAACGTGAAAGAATTATTTTGGAAGAAGCCAGACAGTTGTCTAAAAAAACCAAAGAACAATATTCTCCTTATTTTACTAGAAAGTCGACATATTCAAAACCACAGATATCTGATTCAGCAGGTATTAAATTGTCTAACTTATATGCTTTAATTATTCAGTGTTGAACAACTAGTAGGCATGATTTTATAATCAGTATTAAAGATTCTAGTATAATAATATATCAATTCTCATTCTTCTTTTGAAAGTTTACATGGTAATGTTGTTGATTAAAATAAACGTATATTGTAGAATCAGACCTTGGCATTGGAAGTTTACAACGAAGACGGACAGCTTGGACCACTTCAGTTGGCCATGATAGAGTAACACAAGATGAAATTAATAAACGGTATTAAATCATTTTATTTACTGTTCACAGTGTCAGTAAATTAATCTGTAAATTGTAGAAAATAAT
Source organism: Phoronis ovalis (assembly GCA_028565635.1). Lineage (NCBI taxonomy): Eukaryota > Metazoa > Phoronida > Phoronidae > Phoronis > Phoronis ovalis. The sequence goes on along the minus strand of JAOXYB010046657.1, from coordinate 3,909 downwards.
AAATAAATGTAATTTTGTGAGAAATAATGTTAGTGGGAAGTAAATAACTTCAGTTTTGTCATTCTGTGATATCAAAGAAAAAATGAAAGTAGCAACTACACAACTCGTTGGGTAAAACAAACCTTTTATGTGTTGACAGCATCCTCAAGAACAGTTGTGCTTAATTAACTGTCTTAGAATGCACTGTTTACAGTCTGTTATGTTTTACATTACCCACCATGAGATTAACGCCTGACTGATAATCCATCATCCAATCAAAGTAGTTACCTAATATAGCTTTCCAAGGTATTAAAAGTTAATGGACATTGAAGTGTGAATTACACACATTTTCAAGGGAGTGTTTTATTTTGAAAACAAATCTGCTATTGATTTACTCACTTATAACAGAATGTCACATTTGTAATCCGTATTTAGTTTTATGTGATATTTTTTGTTATTACTATAATTTACAAGTATTTAAACTCTTTTGGATAACATCAACATCTAGAATAATATTTTGACAGGCACGCTCCCAGATGAAGGTCAAGTCTTTGACTGTTTTGCAGTTATTGCCTGCAGAAATACCTTTTTTCATCCTGAGCAAAATGAGAATTTCCAAGGAAGTCTTTTATTAATCTTGCAGCTGAAATTTGTATAAATTTGACCAAATATTAATGACTATTTTGTGGTTTCTTCTTTTAGAGCACAAGAATTATTGAAGGAACATAAATATCCCAGAACATGTAGTGAATCGTATGCCGAATTAAAAAGGAAAAAAAGCTTAAGGTAATAAAAATCCAACTGTAAAAATAAATCAAAAATCTATGAAGATCTCAAATTTTCTTTTGCAATGAGAACATTTTAGAATTAAATTTATTAGAATATTCTAATTTTATATACTTCGAGGATCAGAATTGATTATCAAGCAGGGATTGCAGATTGTTTGTATTAAAAAGTATCATGTTTTTAAGTTTACGCTTCTTTATATTTTTTTTGAATGATTAGGGTGTATGTTACTATTTGACGCTGCTGTTTATAACTGAGTCTAATCGAACCGAAAATAATAGCAACTGACATGGTATCTATATGCATTCGATTTCTTATTTGTTAGGAATGAGGGTCGATGTCAGACAAAAAACTTAATTCTTTTAGTTCGGGAAGAAGAGGGTTCGAGTTTTCATCCAACAAAACCGATTTAGGACTAAACTTTTCATATCATGTTCTACATTGGGATTAGACAGTTAAAATAAGAAAATGATCCAAACATAGCGTCTTTAGAAGCATAGTATCAATGTTTTTTCCGTGTTACATCACAACTTCTGTCTCGGGCTGGTCACGAGAAAGTGGTACTGCCATATTTATATATTGATTATTCAGTAAATAGCAGCAGTTGTTGAATGAACAAATACATGTATATACGTAATGTAGCCAAAAAAAATTTGGAACTCAAAATGCAAGGCCGATAATACTGACTCTGATGTATTTCTTAGATCTGATGTGAAGCTCTCTGATCACCAGTGCTCTTCACATTCCTTGTACTTGTGATATATAAACCTGTAGGGTCGATTTCTTATGTCTCGAACTTCCTCAATTAACTGATAACCTTACGTAGGTATAAACTCAAGCATCAACTCAATTTTTGTTAAGGTTCTAAGCTGTAGGTTAGACTTCTAAAGTGCAGTGTAAAAAAAATTGAATATGAATTACTGAATATAGAAAAACAGTATTAGTATGTGTTATTCATTTTAATTTCCTGTATTTTTCCTCTTTGTAGGTGTACACAGTTGCAAGTTTTGAGTTAGTTGATACTTTTCTTTACTGATGAAACAGATTAGTTTTAAATACATTTCAGCTTGTGTTAATGATTAAGTTCAAATTGTTTATCTAAGTTGTTTGAATTGCTTATCGAAGTTATATCAAAAAATAAATTTTAAAACGAAATTTTCCTTTTGTCGAAATTTTATTCTCGGTATATGCATGTATTTATAATTGTGATGACACTATAAATTTATACTATTATGTAAAAACGATGTATAATAGCAGAATGTGACAATAAAAAACCTTGCGATATCAGTACAAGACAGATAAGTTTTAGTGAGAGGCAGGGGGTCTTTGCCAAAAGTGAAGGAATTAAGTTTTTATCCGATATCAAACTTAAAACTGCTCCTTCAAAAAATTACCTAAAACTTTTTAGGTATTTTTTTAAAATTACTGGAACAGGAAGTTTGAAACAGTTTAAATTCTTGTCAAGTTTATTTTACTATAGTTAATAGGACATGCAAGAATGTGAACTTAACTATGGGTGAGAGTTGGGCAGAAATATTTCTGGTCTTCTTCTTGTTTTGTATTTATACACTATTGTGTTTTGTTATCACTACAGAAGAAAATCCTCCACTCTTCCTGGATCAAGGCCCATGTCTCCATCTGAACTAGGAATAACTGTGTCATCACCTTGGCGATACCGTGCTTCAAGTGTTGATTCAGCCTGTCCAATTAAAAATAGAAAGCTGCGCAAAGATTTAAATGCATCAAAATCATATGTCACAGAAAAGGTAATTGAGTGTCATACTATGACATCCCTCCTCTCTGGTCAGCAAAGCAACTAGTCTATTCAAGGCTGCAATATTACGTTAATGTTTGCTACGACAAATCTAACTTTTGTCATTTGCAGGCCCATTGAAACATATGAATGATTATTAAATTTTAATGTGAAGTCAATGAAATAAATAACTGATGCTTTGTGAGTCTAATATTTGTGAATAAATGACAGTAATGATTTTCTCCAGGACCAGAAACTTTTAGAAACCATGGTTGCAAAGCATGAACAAGAAAGAGTTCAACTAACCAACGGAAATACTGCAAGACGTTTATGGGAAGAAGAACGAAAGAAAAGAATTTATAATAAAATATCGTCAGAAAATCAACGCAGAGCTGCACTAGCTGAAGAGCGAAGAGAAAAAGAGCTAGAAAGGGTAATCTAAAGGAAACTTTCTATTTGTTAGAGATTGACTGTTGTTGGCTTTTGTCACAATAAATATGGTAGTCAGCATGTTTGGAAAGTTTTATAATGCATATAGTTCATAGAAAACCGAATCTTATTTGTTATGGAAGTTGTATTTGACAAATATTTCTTACAGCTCGAACAGGAACAGCTGAGGAAGACCCATGCATCGGCTATTAGGGCAGAGCGAGAGGCAGCTGTTGCTTTGAATGATTATAAACGAGAAGAGCTGCAGTCCAGGCTTCAAACTGACAGGGTTAGTAACATATTAGCAATACTTACAAATTGGTTTTTCTCTGTCTGCAGCTAATTGTTTTTTGTCAGTCAAGCTAGTTTGTCCATAACTTGAAAGCTAATACGTAAAGCGATCCTTTTAAGTTTGGAGCACGTAAAGACCAAAGTACTTGTCAATTTTGATTTGGATCAATTCCATTATAGTCAACTGGCGACCAAGTTTATTCCCAAGATAGGCTGAGATGGGCACTGTTTGTCAAGGCAAACCTCTTGTTATACGTCAAAATTAATTATATTTCAGGAAATGAAAATTTTAAATAAACAGAAAAAAGACATGGTTAGGAAAAAATCTCAGGTACATTACAATATTAAGTATATTTATTTGTAAGAATTTTATCAAAGCAGTAGTGAAATGCTTTTGATCTTAAAATTATTTACAGTCCGGTTATTTTCTAAAATATCCGATTCAGGTTTATATTTTATGTCAAAATAAAGTCAAAGAAACATTTTTAAAAGCTAAAAGAAATGTTACTATTTAAATGTTTCTATAGCAGAGGGGTTGTACAATTTTTGTTTACTAAGTCTGTCAATTTGGCACCTTTTTATGTTATCATATCTTTTAATACCAGAAGGTTTGTTGTTTATTTACATATAAGATTCTTACAAGTGACATTGAATACTTATAAATATACATA
>JAOXYB010046646.1:0-12255 GCA_028565635.1 Phoronis ovalis | reverse complement strand
TAAACAATATTGAAAATTATCACGTGAAAGACGATACCAATGCTGTGTATCCTATAGATAGGATAAACAGCAATAATTAGTTGTTAAATAGTATCTACAAGCAATAAACTGATCGTTTTCTGCTTGGTTTAGCACAAGGTTATGACTAAATAAGGTAGTGTCTATATATCACTTGCAAACTATAACAGCAGGCAAAATGTATTTTCATACAGAACCACAAAAACGAGACTTACTTGTGACTTTCTTGTAACATAGTTGCTAATTCTTGCATCTGCGAAAACTGCTTCAGTCTTATCTTCAGAGTCTGTGTTTCTTGCTTCATAACTTCATTTTGCCTCTGAATCGCATCTGGAAGAAGTTACATGACAGTTGTTATAAAACACCAGTTACTATTACAGGATTAAAATCAAATTTACAAGGTCACTCTAGTAGTCACAATGAAATTGAAAACCAGAATTTGATAATTAGATAACACCAACATTTCCCATACATTTTAGTGTGAATGCAGCTATGAAACGGTCAGCCCTGATGATTTTTGTACAGCCTTTATATACAAGCTCAGAGTCTACTAAGAAACATTTGTGTTACATGTTAGAAAAAAAATTAGTAATTAAGGTAAAAAACAATGCTAATGATGGCACTTGTAACAGTTTCACGTGTAACACTGCCCTACCTAGCTGTGATTGGTTAACTGAGCTGCCAGCTGATGCCTGCATACCACCACTAGCTAAAACAGTTTCAGACTGCCCCAGTCGCTGCTGTAATGACCTATTCTCTTCACCAGTCCTTCGCAACCTTTCTTGCAGTGATTCCTAAAAATATTTCAAAAACATGTTAATTATACGCTGCATTTTTATTTACTACTGTGTTTCAGCGCACTTAGTACTAGTCTAGTGTCCATAAGCATAAATCCCCAATAGTTTTTCTATATCAGTCTAGGAATTTAGTATACTCTCTCATTACTTTAAAACACTAAACATGATAACTTCAAACCTGTTAGCAATTTTCCATTCCTAGCATGTCAAGTTAAAACTACTTTTGGTTATGTTCAAGAGTTTACTTTATATAAACCTGGGATGTGTTTCTTGAAACTGATCGTACCTAAAACCCACCTCTGAAGCCAGTGACAGTTTAAGACTTTCCAAAGTCGCATCAAAATAGTCCACCAGTCAGTGAGATCAAACAAGTAGTAACTTCACTAAGTGGTAGGTACAAAAAATAGATTTGTTTTAAATAATATACATACTATTTGATTCTGAGCTTGATCAAATGCATTTCTTAGCTGTGAATCTTCAGCTTTCCCACCCCCCGCCAGTGTTTCTCGCAGATGCAGGTTTTCTTGAGCGAGGCCCTTTACATCTGCTCGTAATTTAGTTACTTCTTGGGAAGGTGTGTTTTCCAAATGTTCCTTTAACATTCCACAAACCATTTCTGAAAAATGTATGGTAATGAATAAAATTGTATGAATCTACAACGGTCCCATTAATCCCATCGTGTATATGATCATACAACTATCTTCAGAAAGTGATTGATGATTAAAACCCAACTAGGTTCATTGCATAATATCAAACTAACATGCTGGCATACATACCAAATTTTAGAAGAAATAAACATAGTTAACAAATGTAATCTTATCAAAACAAGACATTAGTAATGTCACAGATGCCCATCTCATTCCTAAAATCAGATCATGCTCTAGGTTGTATGTGGTTTGCAGCCCTGATGTGTGTGTGTGGACACTGCAATTTTTGAAGTAGTTGAACATATGTAAAGCAAAGTACCATACACAATAAATGTTGAAGATCTGGTTCGTCATTTGACATGCTTTTCAAGGTCATTCTAAAATGCTACCTAGAATATTACACTCAACACTTTGTGAATCCACCTTCGAATCGTCTAGTCAGCTGTGTTTTTCTGGTATGCAGAGAAATATGACGTGCCCTTTCAACCTAGCCACCAGCAGGCCATATTGGAAGTGATCCAGGTCAAAGTAAAGGTGACCTGCACTGTGATTGCACTTAGACCTATACTTACCAATACGAATGTGAAGCTGATTAGATACAAACTGAAGCTGTAATTGCGACGTACAATTTCGAGAACAAATATGGGCTTTAGTTGGCCAAAATTAGAAGTGATCTGTTACGCACAATAAAAAATGTCGCAGATTCGGATCAGCATTTAACCCATTTTTAAGGTCACTCTAAAATGTAACCTAGCCTATTACACCCACCAGCCTATGTCCTTCGTTAATCCACATTCAAATCGTTCAGTCAATGTTTCGTTTTTCCCACAGCTGATGCAAAGTATGTACCTTCTAGGGAACAAACACAGCCGCCAATCAACCACATTGGAAGCAATCAAGGTCAAAATTACAATCAAAGTGCAGTTTGACCTGTATTTATCCTGTGTCGAAAATGAAACTGATCGGGTAAAAGTAAAGCCGTTACTGCAAGAAAAAGAAAATGTTGTGGACAACGACGACGACAATGCATTGTGGATGGGTATGCAAAGAAATGCACTTACTTTTGAATTTAGTGTTCCTGTGCAGCGACTTTGAACCATTCCAATACTTGTCAACTAAATCTAGCAAATTTGGCAAAAATGGGAATTGACTTTCTGGTGTGCTAGCACTCTGTGACTGAGAGGAAAACTAAAAAAAAAACATTTATTGTAGTGTCCTTTTTAAGGAACATGTCAAATTTTCAGACATCTATTGTCTATACCTAATTATGCAAATATCAACCATGAGTATTAGGTTTCCAAATAAGGTGAAATCCTCATTATTATGGTAAGGAATTTTATTTGCTATAAATAGCCTCTTCCACCACCAGATAGAGGATGTCATGTCAAGTAGTCGTCCTGTACTATGGGTTACAAAAACTGATGAAATCAAGCTAATATTCCGTTTCTGTAAAACAATCATGCCACTATAAGCTGACTACATTTGCACTTCTCTGATACTACGATGTTTTTTATGAAAATACAAACATAAATATAACTTTGGTTATGTACGAAACTGTTTCTTAATAATTTCAGGTGTTATTTATACCTGTAATTTCTGAGCAGGTGTGTCTTGCTGGAAACAGCCTGTAGGTATACTGTCACCATTACCAGGGTGCGGAGTGAAAGTCCCTTGAGCTTTGTAAGAGGTAAATGCTTCGATTTCATCCTCATATTTTAAATTTGGGTCACTCCTAGGCGGATTTGGGTCAGATGGTGGTCTGTGTAAAACATATCAACACTGTAGTTAATAAAAGGTTTTTAACATGTTGCAGAATGCAGACATGTGCAAAACTTAATCCTGTTGTGATATACCAACAGTATGAGGTTAGTTCAATGATTTTCTTATCTTTAAAAAGCTAAAATGACAGCAATGATACAGAACATCTTAACAGAATAATGACAATGATTCAAATGTCTGCCTCACACCAAAACATAGTGAGGTCATCTACAAATTTTTAAACACTAATGCTGATAAGAGAATGACTACTGTTGGATATGACATGAAATATTCAAATGACCTGTTTCTGGTTTGTTCTTGATAGGCTTGTGAAATTTGTGGATAACTTTCCACAACAGATGGGGGTAAATCGCTTTGTTGATTGGCTTGAGACAGCTGTGACTGTGATCGCTTTGGAGGAAGACTAGTGCCAGATTCCACCGACTCAAGATGTTGTACTCCTATAAAAATAGTTTAAAGAAAACAAATGACCTAAGTGACGTAAAAATTGTTATTTATGTCTGCAGCACATACTAAGCATTCACGTGACAGGTGACATCATTTTTGAGGTGCAGGTGACAAGCAAAAACAAAAATTTTTATTACAAAACTTGAAGACGGGAATCAAGCACACAAACCATCATATATGCACTCTCCTCATGAAACAGGACAGCCTGCACATCCATTCAAACATAGACAATTGTGACACACTAAACCATTCCAGAGTACATATTCTCAATGGAATTTCAGTACTGGGGTTTAAATGACTAACTATGGCTTACATCCATATACTTTGATGCTGCTGGTGCTACACGATCTGGCCCTAGATTTTATCTAATAGTGATAAAAAAATACTTACTGTCTGGAGAGTATTCTTCTGCGGAAGGAACTCTAGCCGAAGACCCAGAGACAGCTCGGGGTTTGGTCAGGTCACCATTTGATCTAGCTATTAGATCTAATACGGCAACATCATCATCGTCCAAAGCTACAATGACATACAAAAGATCACTAAATAGGTTTTAAATGTAATTTATAAATTAAAGTATAATGAGATTTTTGCAAATATCTGCTTCACTACAATAGGTCACTGGCTACTGGCATGTGACATTTTCAGTATAGTATGACCACTAATTGATTTCTTGTTCTCAAAATACAATAGTACAGCTGTCAACTAGCAATGTTCTCACTGTGTGTTTGAGCATGTTTTATTACAAATTTATTAAAAAAAATACTTCATACATAAAACTAAAGAGTTCACCAACAAGAATAAGTGAGACAGATTCAAAATTGGCCAGATTTGACAATAGATGTTATCTGCTGTAACTTATCAGGATAGTTTCTGAATATCTCTCATTCAGTTGTATACTTTCCCAAAAAAGATTAATACCAAGTTAGGAATAGAAAACCATTGCCTTTAACAAAAACAACTGCAGCAACATAAAACTAATGAGCTGAGTTAAAAAATAGCTTAAAATCAACAGGTTAACTTCAAAACGTAACAAAACATTGTTGTCAATCAGCCACATTTATTTACCTACTTTCATAATAATCTTCATTTACTACTAAGTAAACAAAACAATGTATAAACAAGAATAAACCTTTCAAAAGAAAGATCTTTTTTAATATGTTTACAATACAAATCATATTCATAAAAATTGTTTTCATTCTCAGTTCTTGTTTAAACATAACCTTAGAATGAAATTAGTTTTATACAATAATAACAGCTTTTCTGTCTTGATTCTGTGTCTAGTTAAATATTTGCATTGGTTTATTGTATTGCTACACAGCGGACAAAAGTAAACTATACCTGATGACTTTTTCATGCTGTTCACCATTTGAACACGTGGGTTCTGCTTCTTTTCTGGGGTAACTTTTCTGGGATGTTCCGTAAATTCATGAGCCTGTGTTGTGCCAAAATGCAATAGGCCCGCCTTTCTTTCACTATCTCGCACTGTTCTGTCATCTAAAAGAAACATGCCAAATGTCAGTTTCTGTCAAGGCAGGGAAACTTATGTCCACTTGTCAAAGTATGGGTTTCTTATGTAACCTAGTCACCTTATGACTGATTTTTGATACTTTGACCAGTATTGGCACTAAAAGGCTCATATTTTCCAATAAAAGTTATGTTTTTGTTTTTTTATTTAGCAGTTTCAGTCATGTGATCCGTGAACCATGGCTTTTTGAGTTAGAAACGTATTGATATGCAATAAGTTTGATACTTTATGTGGGTTCACGTAAACTGTCACAATCAGTATCTTATACTGTTGTATGATAAGTTGGTGATGTCGGTGCAAGAACTACAGTATTTGAAATCAAGATAATGGTCACATGAAATCCTGAAAACAAGCACCAAATTGTTACTATACCTAATTTCCTTAAATTTGGGAGCATATGTATAAGAAATAAACGGTAATCAGGCTCATCTCTTGCGACTGGATTCAGCCTCAAGTCTAACTCCTCCAAAGACTGGTTAAACTGAAGTTTGCGAAGGTCATTCAGTGTTGATATATTATTATAATATAAATTCAGTTTCTCAAGCAGTTTCAGATGCTCCAGTCCCTACAAAATGCAATTAAAATCAGTATTGCAACATAAGATCTATTTTTATCATGTAGTGTAGTGGACGGACTGCTGTTTTAAACAAGTAGTAGTTTATATGTTACCTATAGAGAAACCAAAACCATCAGTGGGCAAACCTAAACTAAGGAACTGAACAGTGCCAAATGTCAGCAAAAATCTAATATTCCAATTAAGCAATCCATAATATTAAAGGTATGGATTATAAGTTTTTCAGGCTTACATGTAAATTTTCTAAATATTAATTGCTGTAACGGGCGAATATACATACATCAAGAGAAGACAAAGAATTTCTCGAAACATCAACATATTTGAGACGTGTAAAATTTCTTAAAGAGTGTCCAAGATGTGAAATCTTGTCTTGATATGATCCAGGAAGAGTAAGTGACCGCACATCCTCTGAAAAATAAAAATATTAAAGAGCTTTTTATTTAAAAAAGTATTTCAAAGTCTGACCCAGTTAAACTGTACATTGGTACAGAGACTGATATAAAGTTGCACAGTATAGAAAATGCTTGGGTTGTATGTAGACATTCTGTCAAGGAATTTAATGAAAACCATGTCACACTTTCAACTATTTACTTTCTAGTATTGCTCATGGACTGACGGAATATTAAGATTTAACAACGAAATCAAGAAAACACTGTGAGAGTGGGCGAATCATGTGAATCAAAACACTGTCAAATTTCAATGTTTTGATTTGGATTGACTGGTTTCCCGGATAATCAAAGATTTCTGCATGCGCTAAGGTACTTTTCCATGTTTGTAGTATCCAAAAGCATGCATGAAACACACTGACATAACAATGTACCTAGTTTATCATGTTGTAATTCGATTCTTTCACAGATCCACTCTTCTGTCGCTGTGAGCGCCATTTTTCAAACGATGATGAAGATTGGGTATACATAAAATATGAGCTCGGCTGAGTTTGGTCTTCATAATAAATTTGATAAAATTCAAGTAAATTACATTTTTCCATATATTTTTAGTAATCAATATTTATATAGGTTTATTGTGCTTAAATACCTTATCAAAACTGAATAACAAAAATATAAGTTTTGTAAAATTTGTTTGCCAGACAATTATTATAGTTACACTCCCACTGCCATGTGTTGATCAAGTCCTTGCAAGTTACAGGTTGGGCTCTCGAAGTTCTGATATTTATTTCTCAAGTTTTCTGTCGTTTTTATTTTATTATTGTTTTTAGTTAGCCCTGTAGTAGTTATTGTAACAGGTTGGGCTGAAAATGCATTAGCACTTTTTGGAATTATGTGTAGTAAAACTAGCATAATCGACTGGTCATTAGTCATTACGACATTATAGTCATTAGTGATTGAGATGAAATTATTACGCCCAGGCCCGGGGGATACTCATATTTTTTTTAATACGGGGATGTGCCGCGGAACCCAATCCAAAATTTTAGCTTGCGGTAGCAAACCCAATCCAAATTTTTGAAATATAAGGGTAGCAATCCAAATTTTGTGAAGTATAAGGGTAGTAATCCAAAATTTTAAAATATTTGAGTAGCAATCGATTTTTAATTTTACGCAAACTGACTGATACAAACCAAATTCCAAAATCGTTTTATGGATACAAACCTAAATTTAATCCAAGTTATTTGCTGTAAGCAGCGGGCAGCAATCCAAAGTTTTGAATTTCTTTACGGTAACAATCCAAAAAAAATACAGTAAGAAGTATACAATCCAAATCTAAAATGTTCAACTGGGCTGCACTCGAGGGGGGGGGTACTTGATAGAAAAGTTGGTAGGGATGTGCGGCCCAGGGTAAAAAACCGTGACCTGTGGTAAATAAAGATCACCAAAAATATATACCCTGTGGTAAATGAAAAAACATGAAACATATATACCCTGTCATAAATAACTTTACCGAAATAGGTACCCTGTGTAAAATGCACTTGTAAATTATATACCCTGTGGTAAATAAATATTGAAAAATTTACGAACCTTAATTTATTATACCTGTCGTAAATGCGTTTTCCAAGAAATACACCCTGTGGTAAACGAATATTTTTTGAAAATATACCCTGTGGTAAATATCCAACAATAAAAGTATACCCTTTGGTAAATAAAGCTTTGAGAAGCGTGAAAAACATACCCTGTGGTAAATGCAGGAGCTGAAAAAAGGGGGCCTATTGGGCGGCACATGTATAGTGACTTTGAATGGCAGTACCCCTGGGGGCTGCACACCTCCAAAAATACCTTGAGTATCCCCTTGGGTTATTAGGTCCCAGAGCTGGAAAAGGATATAAGGACCAAGTCCTTAAAACGGTAAATCCTAACCTGTGTTAAGCAAGTTATGGCTAAAAATATACTTAGTTATCGTAGGCAGCACCTGAATAGCAAAAAACTTGGAAAACACTAAAAGCACCTCTACAGCCCTAGATAAAAAACATGCCCGCCTCTTGGTGTGAGAGATATCATATAATGACCCATGTCCATATAATGGGGATTATAAAAGTATCCCATTGGATATTGTAAGCATATTTGATTTTGTGCAACACTAGCTAGATCATACCTTGCTGTAAGCACCCAGTTATGAATTATATACCGGGGGGGGGGGGGGTGCAGTCAATATGAAAGTGGGTACGCATGTTCCAACACAATTTTGCGTGAAAGGGTGTTTTTTGAACTACCGGGGCTTAACGCGCCTGGGGTCTGTTTTTTGGCTAAAATCCCAAAAAGGGGTGTTTTTTTGGAGGTGTGACACTTTGTTAGGGTTGTTTCTTTAAAGTTTCACTTCCTTAGGGGTGAAAAACTCACTTCCTTAGGGGTGCATTTTCTGCAGAATTTCACTTCTGTTTGCCTCCCCGGGGTATATACCCCGATCCCCCGGCACCAATGTATACATTTTATAATCAATTTGCATGAGTATTCAAATTGGGAGCAATAATTACATTAAAAGATCATCTCTTAGTTTTGGTCCAGATATGCTTGGAAAAAGTGTTACTGCTGATATACAATAAGGGAATTTTCAAAGTTTTTGCTATCTTCATATGGGACGAAAAGCATTGGCAAACATAAATTTGTCATTTGAGAATTAACGTATAATATAAAATATATATTATGTAGATTAATTAAGGTAAATTATCCTGAAAGGCCGACTTTTTGAATCAAAGTACAGTATAATGTGTAATTCAACCAGTCTCATTTTGTTGGCAGGAAATAGTTATTTCAGTTTTTTTGTCGGACCACACTTACTCGTTATTTCCAAAGGAAATCCTATACAATGACAATTGCAGTATGAACCGTACTACCTGCACCACCAGATGGTCCTGTTGAGGTTATATTCGGCCCTGTGCGTTTGTTTATGTTTCTTAGAAGGATATCTTAAAAAGTTATTGGATGGATGGTTGGGATGTGTCAATCGCCAAGAACAAATTGGTTAGATTTTAGTGAAGTATGGGAGAGGTTTGAACTTTACCAACTCTGCCATACTAGTTATATGAAATATTAGCAGTAGATCATAAATCTACTGTAGAATATTTCATTGTCATTCATTTTTTTCACAAATGCAAAATAAACCTTTCATCCCTTTAGCAACATGTCAATGGAGAGTGAAGAAAATGCCACCTACCATAAAATTCAAAGATATTATATCCGAGCAACTGTTGTCCCCTTTGAAGAAGATGCTCTTCATGAGTTCAAAGGTCATCGCAACATAGCTGCGGAAGATGTCCCTCCATGGGCCTATCATTCAGGGACAGATAAAAGAACTAGACGAGCTGTCTCTAGGTTGTTTTATTATGTTTAATGTGTTGCGCATAATCAAAATGCAAATTTTCGAGGGTGCACTCCTATATGTGGTTTAGGTGTTATTGCTTCATTTTCTTCAACTCCACAGAAATCATATAATAATTTTTAACTCATTCTGTTATTAACTAATAGTAAGAAATCTATGATTTCCAGACCGTCTTTTACAAAGTAAATACTGTAAGTAAAAAGTAAATAGACTTCTGCAGGAAAAAACTAAGTTAAAAAAATGAGTGGTCCTTGTTTCACTTTAGAGCGATTAATGGCTTTGTTAACACTGGAAAAGGTGGAACAGTGTACTTGGGGATTACTGACGATGGAACAGCACGAGGATTGAATCTAACTCAACTTCAGGTGTATTCTATGTTACTTTACTGCTTCTTTACCAATGCCTTGTATATATATTAGGTAATTCTATATGTAATTTCATTGGATGTGCGTATGGAATATGTTTTCCTATAGCTGCCTAGGTAGCTGTGATAGAGGCACACATAATATTCTGCAAAGCATTTATCCTGTAGGTTTATATTGAAAGTAAATACAAAAGAAGTGTTTATGAGCAACATTACAGGTTTTAACCTATTTGGATTTAGATGTATATCTTAATCATACAAAAGCAACAGTTTGTTATGTATGTAAAAAGTTATAATTGAAAGAGACCTGATGATTTTTCTCTTTAGAAAGACCATGTTGTCATTGCGCTGGATGATCTCATGTCAAGATACAACCCACCTGTTGCTAGTCATCGATATAAGGTGAAATTCGTTCCTGTTGTGGAACCAAACAGTTCAGATGATATTCTCAGTAAACAAGCAGCTGTGGGCAGCAGGTGAGTTGTTATCATACTGTGTGTGTGTGTGTGAAGCATTTTACTTAAGCAAGTATCCTTCCATATAAAGAAGCTCCAAAATAGGGAAAAGAAGTCTCCCTTTATAGCGTTGTTATTGTCTTCATGTTTTGCAGAGAATCTGGCCTTAAGAGTTTTTTTAAGAGAATCTGGTGTTTGATACATTACTGACTAAAATTAAAACGAAGTTTATTTGTTCACGTTCTGCTTGCTACTGTTTCCAACGAAGTGCAACCCAGGAGTATCATGGTGCTAGACCCCTGACTGAGGATAATTTGGTACACTAACTGTATGTGATGTAACAAATAATGATACCTTGGGGGTTGCACCTGGTTGTAACTAATAGCAAATTGAAAATACTTATTAGTAGGCTGCTACCAGCAAAAACCTAAATACTGGTTACATACTACTTTCTCATTTGACATCATTTGTGCATTTACTCTTGGTGTTTAGTAATGTAGATGTTGAACGTAGGAAGCGCCCTCATGTGTTGAGAACACACAATTACTGCTGGTGTGACAAGGATGCTGTTGCTCAATATAACTGTGTAAGTTGGTTAAAGTTAACATTTAAGCTAATAATGTATTAATGTTCCAACATTCCTGTGTCACCCTCATAGCTGTATGGTTGTAGTAAAAAAAATAGTGAAATATGAGTAATTTAGGATTATTGTTGTTTTGCAAGACACCATAGTGATTCTCATTTGTGGCTAATAACCATTCGAAACTAGAAATATGGATCAGTACAGCTAGAATACTCTGGTCATCTGAATATGAACTTTATCTCTTCATAATAAGTGCAATGATGATACTTATATATATATACCTGAATTAAAACCCAAAAACTGTATTTCTGTGTATTATAATTCATCCAATATATTTTCAACTGCAGGGCATAATGAATCAAGATTATGTACTGGAAATAACCATCAAACCTTGGGATCCTGAAGATCCACGGAATCAAGCTGTTGTAAAATCGCAACTTAAATTAAACCCATTTCATGAAGATGAAGAAGGCACTGTGTACTTTAGAAGACAAGCCAGTGTTATGTCAGTAAGTTATTTCATGTCTCTATTAATCTTTGTGTTATTGCAGTGTATATAATCAAGTGACATTTTCTGTGCATCTTGTCTTGTATGTGACATACAAAGGTTCCAAGTGAGGTAATTATGAACTACCTTGGCGTTCATTTTGTAGTTGCTTATGAACTCGTATCATTTCCTAAAAGACAACTCAAAAATATAATGTCTGAATAAGTTTTTGTTTATGGTGCTAGCCATCTTAGATATAACATTCCAAAAGATTCGACTTAGTATCATAGAAAATTGTAATGATAAAATGACTTTAGTATATTTTGCTCATTTTATTACAGTTTTCTATGATACTAAGCCGCATCACGTGTATATACATGTTTGTTTTATGTGATAGTGTATTTGATTGGTGCATTTAAAACTGTTCACTTGCTCCACCCTTGTCTTCCGCTGTTTGCAGTTGAGCTATAGCGAAAATTACTGTTTAAAAGTATTTTCAACACAATTATACATATTTTGTAGTATTCAAGGATGGAGTTGTTTAACATAACCAAGCAAGAAGTGGCCAATTTTTATGAACCAGAAATTGCAAGGTAACAATTCATTCTTGACATATGCCTGGATAATGATTGCTAGTCTATTGCTTATCAAGTTGCCGCATAAATTTGATGGGATATTGGTTAGTTTTGCCAATTTTTTATGCCCATCACTATGTAATAGTGAACGGGCATATAGTCGTACTGCAGGCGGCGTCGGCGGCGTCGGCGTCGGCGTATGTACCCTTTTGTTTGTGTTGCTCTAACGCCTTCAG
>JAOXYB010046624.1:0-10839 GCA_028565635.1 Phoronis ovalis | reverse complement strand
TACAGTTTGTACAGTCAATCATTTTATTACGAATTTTTTGTTTTATTTAATTGCAATTTCGGGTTTTAATGTGAGGGGAAGTGTGGTTTATACCGGGATTTATTGTGTGTAAAAAGTTTTATCACCAGAGGAACCTTATCACTGCTTTTATATTCAAATCTATGTTATGAAATGTGACTAGAAACTTCAAAGTATCATATATTTTGAAGTTTCGTAACCCAATGAAATCGCTTCAAGAGTTTCTTGGTTGTACCAAGAAACTTGGGATGTAGTGAATTTCATTCTTATTAACAGTCACATTTTATGAACATGGTTATTTGAATTAACAATGAGAACATTATTTTAATCTATTTGCAGAAAAAATGGAACTGACAGTTAATCTTCAAGTTTTAGTAGACTATGTTCAATTTTTTTAACAATATTTTTTCATCATTTTGTAAATTTTCAATTGTTTTTTTGTTAATACTTTATATTGTAATACCACACCACCTTTTTTGTTAGGTTTTCTGTACTTAAGTTTTTTATGTTTGCGAAGCAACAAATGGTGGTGTATGTTATCATATAAAGTAACTAGCAATCTTAAAAATTTAGAGGTATGTTGTGACAAAAGATACTACACTTGATGTTATTTTTTGCTAAAATTATAAAATTAACTTCAAAACAAGCATTATATTGTGTTGCATCATAAATACTTTTTACAAAGAATTTTAAGTTTGGTATCTTTGGGTGATTGTATTTAATTTGGAATTGCTCTGCATTTAAAACATTACTATAATGTACATTATGATTCTTATATACATTTGAGTTACTCAAGTGTTTTTGTCATTTTGTTTTTACAACCTAAGTTAACTGTGGGACTTTGAGAACATTTGTCAAATTGCCGACATATTTTCATAGTCATAATTAATGACATGTAATTCTACTTTTTATGCTACAAATGTGCAGGTTACGATGCGTTTAGTATAATGTTATATTAATTCTCTACAGTATATATTATGAGTTAGTTGAGGTTGTATTTACAAATATTCAAAGATAGCACTGTATCCCTACAGATGGATATCCTTACCCTAGACCCAGTGATAGGTATGTACTAAATTTATTTTACTGAAACTGAAATGTATGTGTGTGTCTTTAGAAAATCAAAACATGGCAAAATTTTGATGATATTTATTGTAACTTTCTATTTGCACTTCAAAGCTAAAATATTTTATACCCCATTAATGGAAATTTACAATCACTGCTTTTCTTACCCTATTCATTTAAAATTTGTTCCAGTGTTGAAGAAAACTTGTTCTGAGAATTTTACACAAGTAAAATCAAGCAAAGGACATAAAAGTATGTAGAAATTTTAAAAGAAATGGTATAAATTTTGAAAAAAATATTTAGAATCAAAATGCTGCTTCTGTTTTGATTTATTGCAAAAACTGGGAAAATTGTGATATACAAACTCAGAATATGAAATAAATTTATTTTCTGGTTTAAATACTGTTGATTTTCAGGACTAGATACTTTCTACACTACATAATTATAAATATAATATCTTTAAATTACCATGAGAAGTTTACATGTCTCAGATCCACATCTCATCTGTAACCATTGATGTAATAACTGTTTTACATCAACGGTCCTTGCTATACTACTAATCCTCAAGATTACATTTTAATTAGACATTTTCTGGCTATAGTACACTATTTCAGCTCCACACTTCACTTCATGCACAAAGCTAGTTCTGGATGAAGAGACCAACAACTGCTAGCTGTCCAAACATGTTTTTGGCTGCTAGCTCTATGCTGACAGGGGAGTTTTGTCCATTTGCACTTCAAACCAAAAATATTTTGCAGCCTAATAATAGAACTTTAAATGAATAAAAGTTAAAAGCAGGTTTTGTAAAGTTCTATTATTAGGTAGATTGTGGTAAAACTTTTAAATCAAGTAAAAAGCAGGTTTTGTAAAAGTTGTACCACAATCTCAAACAAAATATGTTCTGAGAATTTTACAAAAGTAAAATCAAACAAAAGACAAAAAAATATTAAACTTTAGAAGTCATTTTACACAGAGCTACACTCTAAAAAAACTTGGGCATTCAAAGTAAAACCATGCGTATTAATTTTAAGATTTCTTTCTTTTTCTGTTAAGCCATGGTCTGTTTTTCTGGTGCGTTGTTAGGAAGTTGATAGCTATGGGTGTTAGAAGATAAGAAGCGTTTGGAATATGCTTCATGCAGGAAGACATGGGGACACATAGGTCTATTTTGACAGTCTAAATCACAAAGGTGATGGGTGTCTACATGTATTGTGAAAAAACAGGACTGTCATGTACAAGATTGCACAAAAATGTGAATGCAAGTTAATGTAAGATATTATGTTCGCACCAGTGTAAGATATTACATTTGGTGAATTTTGATTTTAAGAAAATGAGGTAAACACAGTGTTTTTGCATTGATTTGAATGGAAAAAAGAATAGTGTACTATAGCCTTCTACCTTTTAAAGAGTTTTAACATATTTTTTTAAAAGCTTTAAAACGAAATCTTTCACATCATGCAGTCTCAGTCAAGGTATTTAAGATTGCTTCTTGGTTTTTATCGGTTACATTGGTTTGCCTAGTAAGATTGTCTGTTTCCACATTATGAATATCTCCATTTGTCAAGATAGCATCAGCTTTGCCTTGCCTAATCAGATTGCTCATTTCAGCATTAGAATTCTGATTTGTTAATTCCAACGTGTCACTTCTTGAGACAGTGGAGTGTTTATGTTGAAACGAGTCTGGCAAAGCGATATCTTTTGTCTCTGGTAGAAGCAACACTAGGATAGCACACAAAATGCCAAAGCATCCAAAAACAATGTATGGCAGTGGTTTTGAAAATTCGTTCTGCAAACAAAAAAATGTGAATAATACCTTGTCAGAATAAATCAGTTACACAAACTAACGTCTATCCTCACATAAAATTTAGAAACTTCCTTTTATGCCGAGATGTGTACATTTCTTACAATTTATGAAAGATTTTTTTCCAAGTAGTTCTTTAACGGGAAACGTAAAACTGTGTGATTTACTGTAGTCATTTGCTCGATTTACTTTTGATGCTTGTTTTCTGCATAAAATTGTTCCAATATGGAAGTTTCCTAATAAAACATCTGATATTAAATGTTAGTACCTTTTTTTAAAGAAACCTTTAATTTATAACAAGTCACAATGTTGTAAGCACAAAACTGAACTTACCAAATACACTAGTTGTGGTGCTACGATGCCACCCACTCTGGCTGCCATTGAGCATGCACCTATTCCAAGATTCCTACAAAATTAAACAGTATGAGCATAATAAAACCAAATGACAGTTAGAATTTAAAAAGTTTGAGCATAATAAAACCAAATGACAGTTAGAATTTAAAAAGTTAATACAGTATGTCCCAGCCCTTCAAAAGTTTATCCAGGACACTAGAAAAGGAACTTTTTTAACTTTTTTGGTCAAAACTAGTAATCAATCAACCTCTGTATTAGCAAGAATTCACTACATACCTTTAAGGAACTAAATGAGCAAGAAAACTCATCCAGTGTTCTCCACGAAAAACTCATACTTGTTCAGGGCACCAATGAACTTTAGTACATAAACCTTGTATTATTTATCAACATTTTATCTATCCATGTTTGGGATTTACATAAATAATATCACTGGCGCTGGAACAAACACTATTTTATGGAGAACACTGTGACATCTAGTGGAAGAATTACCTTGCAACTGTAGGGAAGATTTCAGCAGAGGCGACTTGAGATGCTGCCCAACCTCCAGTAATACCAGCTTTTCCAATCAAAGCTAAAATAGTTAGCAGCGGAAGAGATTCCAGTTTTCCTAAAGTTCATTAGAAAAACAATATTTTATGATGAAAATTTAACAAACTGGTAACTACCTACAGCAGTGAAAGATATACTTTTATAATAAAACATTTACAATTAAAATAACTTGTTTCTACCTACAGAAATATTGTCCAACTACAGGATAGTATAAACAGTACCTAATGACCATATCTAACAACAGCATACTAAATCCCAATAAACATACCAGCAATATCCACAAATAGGATAGCAACACATGATAAGCCAGCTGTTAACATTAAAGAGAACAGAGTCCATCGCCTTCCTATCCTGAAATGCAAGATAACAAACTTGTTACTATTCACCAGTATATAACCTTTTGAAAAAGATGCAGTAAAATTTCTGACTCCATGAGGTGCTTTGTCAGATGATATGTTGACTTCGATTTCTAAAACTTCCAAAGAACTTGAATGCGATAAATTTATTGCAATATATAGAATGAGCAATATTCACAGAAGCCTTGTGACAAATAAATCTACAATTTGTATCTAGATTTACTCTTGATACAATAAATTATAATGAACAATACCTATTAAAGGGGGGTTGAATCAAACACACATACAAAATGTTCAATAAAATCAATTGGGGACATTTATAAGCGAGCTTCCATGTAACAATTTCACCAATTATTGACTTGCAATTTAGTCTCTCGTAAATGTACAATCTGAAACTACGAAAAACTAGCTGTAGTGCCCAGGCTGCCTGTTCTCTATTCCGCAGATGTACCTACTTCACGTTTTTTTCAACAGGTATTTTATATTTCATCACCACACCGAAACAATATTATAAACTTACCTATTATTAACCAAAAGAACATAAATTAAAGCTGGCAGCTCTACCAAACCAGATAAGAAGACATTAAGATATCTGTTTCCTGCTAGATTTTTTATATTGAGATTAATACCATAGTACACAGAGCTACTTGTGAACCTGTAAATAATAATGTGTATATAACTGTGTTCTAGAAAAATGGTATAAGGTCAAGGTGGGCATTTTTTATGCTTTGCCACTCAAAGATTAAAATTAAACTACCCAATGGCATGTATATAATGCTTTGGCAAATAACAAGAACCAAAACTATGATCCGATTTCATCAATATTTCCCACCAGGAGTCTCACAGTAGTTACATGGTGCAATGATGAGCTACCATTTAACATATTTATTTATTTTATAGATATAAATATTTATTTTAGTTGTTTAAAAACCTTACCACGCATACATAGCAATAAGTGTCGTCTTCGCTATTGGCCAAGATTTGAATAAATGCCAATAACTATATGCCCTATACACTTTCCTCATTTCCTGTTCTTTCTGAAAGAAAATTTAAAATCTAGGCGTAGTACAGCATAAAGACATAAAACAGTCAAAGGTGCTGCTCTGCACAAGCCTTACTAGTAATTTGAACAAAGAGGCTACAAGATTTTGTAATGATAGTGATGTCAGACATTATAATGATTCCGATAGACTGTTAGTTGTAGCATACTGCAATTCCTTTTCTACTATTCCAATGCATCAATCTTCTACGTTTCTTAATCCGGTACAAGTTATCACAAGTTAAACCTTATTAAGGTGTAATAGCATTTGCGGAAAACACTAAAACAGACATGCTATTACTGTTTAAAATAGATCACTTATTTTTAACTACAAACCTTGGCATACAAAACCAATCCATCAAAGTTTGGAACAGGTTTGTTATTAAAAATTGCTATCCTTGTCAAAACATCTTCAGCCTCTTTGAACCTTTGCTTCTGCACTAGCCATCTTGGGCTTTCCGGTATCCACCTACAGCAGAACATAAAACCAATGCTTATTTTGTAATATGTCATTTTGAATGGATGAAGAGACCATAGTTGTGCACAGTACAGTACAGCACATGGTAAGCTAGGAAGGCAAGTAACTACTGCTTAACAGAGAATGAACTATTATGTTAAACCATGGAACTGCTTTTTTATTTTGATCTAGTTATAATCTATCTTCAATTTAATTGATGTTTCAATAAATTTTAATAATAATGTCTTTTACAAACGATTTTATTTTGTATAAAATTATAACCATTTACTAAGATACCTTTCCATATAAAGTTCAGTACCTACTGTTTCAACACTTGTTAACGAACCAGACACATAAATCTTGCGAGTGTTTAAACTATCAAGAATGCAGAATTATGTAAAATTCATAACATAGTAAAATGAATCATAGCATCTTTGAAATACTCACCACCATGTCAGCAAAAGAAAAACTCCAGACACACTGGTAACAATTGTAAGATGTCTCCAGTCACGAATTAAAAATGCAAGCAAAGATAGCACCATAAGACCTACAGCCCAAAAGCCAACACACCCACAGAATGTTCGCCACTTTGGTGCAACAAATTCAATAGGCAGGACAAAATTGACCACTAGAAAGCCTTGAAACAAAAATAATAGAAATCAGTTACAAGAAAATTGTTGACACTGTTACTACATTTAAAACTCAGTCACAAAGTCTATGTCTTAATGCACAAGTCTCATTTTAAAAAAAGAATAATGTTAGTACTGATGTTTTAATTTATTAATTTTTTAAAAATTTATTTAATTTTACACTGCATCTTTTATTCTTCAGCACAACTGAGATTTATCCAAAGATATTTGTGCTATATAAATTATTATTATTATAAATAAGCAAACAGGATAACTAGCATTTGTCATGGAAAATATGTAAACATATATACTACTACTAAAGAACTTTCTCATGAGCAGAATACCTTATTAAATTATTTGGACATTGTTCATTACACCTCCACAGTAACTGATTGTTTTTTTAGTGGCAAATGATTGTAATTTGTGGTGTTTGGATGAATAACATAGTTATATATACATGCAAGTGATAATAAATTCATGTGGTATATTAACAATTAACAAATGGTGGATGTGCTACACATATCCCAAGCTTTCTATTTAATATGTTGGTATAAAGCCCCCAGATTGAAATATGGTAGACAAGAAACACTCAAACACGAAAATGATAAGTATAATCAATAATGGGTTCGCCAATTTATGATAGCTACTCACCTCCTACTAATCCACCAACGAAAAACCTAGCAGTGGCATAAAGTTGCCAATATGGAGAAAATGCTGAAGCCAATCCCATTACTAGCATAAGAGCATAATATATAAATAGCACCTTCCTTCTACCAAATATATCAGCCAGCTGGCCAGCAAGGCATGCACCAAAGAGGACACCACACATCTGAACTGTAGTGATCAAGTCAGTAATGTATGAACGGTCACATATGAGGTTCCACTAGAAAATAAATAGTTTGAATAGTTACACTTTAATTGATAGACAGAATTAATTAATAACTGTAAATAACAGTCACTGCACATCTATTTTTTTTTTTAGTCTGAAAGTTAACATTTATAAAAGATACTGTTTTAACTTTTTAATATTTTTTTCTAAACTTGATGCCATATTTTAGGTTGTATGCTTTTAATAAAGAAAAAATGTGGACCTGTAGCATTAACATATTAAATAGAATAGTATTTATAATAAGTCATGCTGCTAGAAATGTTTCATATTGGAGCTAAAGCTTTATTTAGTGTTTTGCAGTGAATTCTGCTATATAAACAAGCCACAAGTGTGGACATCTAGAAAGACCAGGGTAATTTGTAATAAGAGGAAAACATTAATTTAAATGATGAAATTAAAAATATATCAAGCATATTACACGTTGTTATGCAACCTTGCTAATTGCAATTTCCCATGATCGCCATTAGAGGATATTGGGCTACATCACCATTTACCAGGTAAAATAGTATACTTTGAATATATAAGCTTGTATTTTTTTCTAAGTTAAAATACACATTGTATCTAGACACCTTAAAAGTGTTCAAATGGTTGTTTCCTTTATAAATACTGGCTTCAAACATTGTGCTTACCTCAGTTACAATTGATGTAAACTCATCAGAAAATATCACTCCAGGACAAATAACATTTCCTTCTAAACAAGTATTTGATGTGTAATTCTTCAAGTCACTGACATCTGACAACATCCCTGTTTCATATTGAGAACTGTTATAAGAATTAAAACTTAAAGTCCTATTATCAAACACAGGACAAAACCAATCGGGTTTGGCACCAATAAACACAGGCAACAGCATGGCCCAGGCTGCTGGTGTTTCAAACAAGCTAACAAGTATAAAAACTCGAATTTGGAATGGTCCAAATGACCCCAATTCTTCAAGGATGTATTCAAACTCAGACATTTTCAAACAAAACAGAGTCTGTTCCAGTTAGTTACTAATGTACTGATATTTATGTTGTTTGTATTCATCAAATTTTGTTTTTGCTCTTGGTGCATCATTCATCATTCAAATCTGAAAAAGATTTAATACTGCTTAGTCATGTTATATATAATTATATTGATGGATTCATAAATCAGAAATGATACAAAATAAGCGTGTTTTATAATAACATGATCATTTTTCAAATCATAAAGCACACCAGTGCCGCCAGTAAAATATGTCATTACATTATTACGTTCTTCATGTATTAATGATTAATTATTACAATAAAACAAGTAAGTCCTTTTCAAATAATGGTGGTGCATGCATTATTGTTTTGTGAACTTGGTGTAAATTTGAAAGTTTTAAGATTGAAACTACAGAAAAGGCTGCTTGAATATGCAATTTGAATTTTATTAGAAGCAGATTAAACAAAAATTATGTCCAAGTTCCTATGTCAGATCCAGTTATCAGCTAGAAACTAGCTCTAGTTTTTTTTTTGTTTTCCACCATGCACTGCTTTCAACAGAAAACAGCCCAAAAACAACTGCAAAATTACTCAACATCATGGTGAAAATATTTACCAATTTGGCAAGTTATTAAAGTATTACATTATTTGTAATTATTTTTACCACTTTGTCTACACCATACAAGATTGAAAGAACAAACATTATGAAATACAGAAATATTGAAAAGTGAAAACTTAGGTGTATGGATTAAATTCCTGTCATGATTGTATTTGGATAATTTAAGACAAGGGTATTTTTCAATAACTCCATTATTATGTACAACATCTTCCACTTTAATGATGATGGTACCAGCACAATAAAACCATCCACATAAATCGCATAATATGATGGCCTCAATTGCAGATTCAAGAGATAAGAAGACATTTTATATAATTTTTAGTTTAAACTTGCTAAAATGATTATACACAACATTTATTTTCTTAAAATTAACCTTCCATGGTTCAATTTTAAAAGGCAATTTTCATCAGTGTCTTTCTGGGGGGTCTTTCATCCAGTTATATCCAGCTAGGTATAAATTCTGATTCTCTCCTTGCCTCGGAACTGTCTTCATTACACAATCATTCCGACTTTACATTCAGTATCCATCAGTCCTGACTGGGGTTATGGTATAAACATCCTGACAATTACTGTATCTTACTACTAATAATTATAGTAACCAAACAAGAATGAGGATCATATTAAAATGCAACATTTGGCCTATTATATCACCCTGACAAAGCTGTTTTTGTATCGAATAGTCACTGGCCTTTGTAAAATTAATTAATTTCTACTCAAAATGAACTTGTGTATTCTTTTTGTGCGAATAGTGAATGGGTAATTTTTTTGACGGTGAATGGTGAAGGCAACTGAAATTAACTGGTGAATCGAGAATCAGTTCTTTCCCATGAATAGTGAATGACTGAGATTTTAAAGCGTGAAACAGGAAAATATGACAATTTTAGGTGCAAATGGTTAATAATAAAATTATATGCGTGAAAATATATTTGATAAACATAAAATATTTCACTTTCACTGTACATTGTATTCGTTTTTTCGTAGACAGTCAGCATTAGGAAAAAAATATTCATGATCATTTGTATTTAGAGGTTTAAAAATTTACACAAGACAAAAGCTAAATCAACAAAGTATCGTCTTGGTTAAAGAACTAGATACTAGTTACTAGAAGTAAAAATTAACACTGTAGCTCATAATATGGTTGAGTTTTACAATTTTGTGAGTCTTGCAGTATATAATCATTGTACAGTAATTAGACATTGTTTTAAAAACAGTATATGTATGAAACAAACAACAGATTCATTGACTGATTTTATTTATTAGCTTTTGTTTACAATATTTGCCTGATAGTCACCCCCACAGCTAACGTTTGAAATTTCGCTGTTTCACAATTTAAAAAAAAAATTTGTTTGATAGCAATTAAGCCCAGGGGCTAACTTTCGAATCCAAGTATTTCAGAAGGCACCTCCCCCAGGCCATCTTGAGGAGTCATGCTCTAATGGACACTTGTGCTAGTAATGTAATATGTAACAAATAGGACGAATTGCGATTTTACGAAGTTGCTGAACGACCTTATTTAAGTTAAAGTAACTGACGCCGATGCACCACTAAATACAATTCTAATACTGTTCAGTTTGAACATTAGCACAGGGCTTACTATCAGGGTTATACAGTATGCATATCTTAATAAATAAAAACAATTATTTTACAGGTCTTACAATGTTCTAAAATTACAATTTAAGGTACTACATACCAGATATTTATACATCAAAAAGTCCCTGAAACTGAAGACATTGACTAGCTGCCAAGTGAACGGGATTTAGAAATTGAAAACATACAATTTATCTCATAATTAAGTTAATATAATACAAATTTTTTGTCCATAGGCATGCACTTTATAAATGTCAGAAGTATAATCTCAGGATTTGTAAGAACTTAGCATAATTATTAGGGTTGCTCCTATAAGGGAGCAAGCCTATTGGTTTGTATGATTTCTTTCTTCTTCTTCTTTTTCTTTTTTCCTTCCCATTTTCAGCAAGCTATATCTCGAAGACGGTTATAGCTAGGAACTTGATACTTGATGTATGGCATCCCTGGGATAGGCCATTGTTGAGACTGAGGTCAAAAGGTCAAATTTAAAAAAAAAATGTAAAATGTTCTAAAATGATTGTATTGAGTTACAAC
>JAOXYB010046613.1:0-12258 GCA_028565635.1 Phoronis ovalis | reverse complement strand
GATCGGGATTACTATCGCGATCCCTATTCTGATGTGTCATTGCCGTGTAAACGCAGTATAAGAAATAAACTAAACAATTAACAGTTTTTGGTTCTTGAGTACATAGTTATAAGTTTGAATAGCGTATATTGGTCGATTGTTGAAATAGAAATGAGATTTGACTGTACTCCAAAAGTGTTCCTAAGTAGTTGTGTTTTATTTAGAATTTGATTGCAGTTTCTTCACCAACTTCAAATTTAATTGTTCAATGTATACTTGCTAAAAGTAGTTTTACTACGTAACACTGATAACATTTAATTACCCATGACCCCTAAAAATGAACTTGTTTCTAGAATCACGTCATCAATGTATATGACGCATTTTTTCTGTTGTCAACGTTTTGTTGCGTAAAGTTTCCGTTGATGTTTTCTAAGGAAATCGTTAATAATTCGAGTGAGGATATCTATGAAAAAAATTCATATTACTGAATTTCAAAATGCCAAAGTTTGTGACTAGCTTGCGGATTCGAGTATCTAAGTGGATTAGAAGCTGTTATTGCTGTTGGAAAGGTCAAGTTGGTGAAGATGACTTGGTAAGACAGCTTATTTTCTTAAAAAGATTAATATAACATATAATTAGTAAAATGTACTGGGCATGCATGCACCCAGCACCTCCTAAAATAAATAGACATGAAACCAGTTGTACCAAAACACAGGATACATCTACTACATTTCGATATGCTGCAGTGAAATCAAAGGTGTTATCCTTTGATCAGAATTCCATGTTACCAAATGAAGAATTGGTTCGCAATGCAGCACATACATGTAACCTGGGAAGTAAACAGATAACATCAGTAGTGACCGCTTGTGAAATGAGAAGTAATGTTACTCAAACTGAAACAACATGTAGCGGGATAATAAAGGTGAAGACCTTAAAGGAAGCAGAATGGAGAGCTAGTTTTCAACTATTACTACTCCAAAACAAAACCAAGTATGTTATTAAATGTAATTCGTTTGAGCGTATTTCAACTGCGCTGTTTGAAAAGCAAACACGTATCGACAGAAAAATGGCATCACAACAGCTTATAAATCGCTCCCTCAGTGTGTGTTTAGCGCCTTCTTTATGCCAATGTCAGCTCACTAGAAAGGTAATGAAATCACTTTCTACGAAACTTGATGCAGTTGTGCTGAACAGCTGTAGTAAAGTGAAAACAGCACGCAAGCAAAACCACGTCAGTGAAACAAAATCTGGAGATGTCAATAAAACAGAGATTATAATGAGAAACCCACGTTTTAGCATTACCACACCAAAACGAGATCAAAATCAACGTTAACCAGTTGAATAGTGGTAGCGATTGTCCTAAAAAGGAGATAACCATTGCTGACATACAATGTTCACAAACAAGCTGTAATGCACTTGACCAGCATGAGCGGATGTTTGAGAATGTTGCAAGAAATTCAATGACAAATCATCAAAAAGTACTAAACTTGATATTTTCAGAACCTGTGGTACGTGCACTTAATACATTCTCTACGTGTTTCTTGCGACAAAGAGGAGTTTGCAATAAAGCAAGGAAGTCGTTTGTCAGTAAGAAAGTACTAATAGAAGCACCCTTGGGTGAAGACAATTCTTGTGAAGCGAAACTATAACTACCAATCAAAACCACGAAGTCACTGTGTGTTCAGAAAGTAATTTAAAAGTACTTTATCGGCTTTTAGATAACGTTCCTTCAAATAGCCCAAGCAAATTTCCAGATTTTAAGTTTAAATCCGTAAAAAATGTTATTGATGAAGATAAACCTGCTATTACGGCATCCAGATGTGAAATAGCGATTTTTAAAAGGGACATTGCTGCCAATAGAGTTGTTAAATGTAGACCTACTGATACACTCAGAAATGGAGCTGTTAGTGCAATTTGGCTTGCAGGGAAGTGATTCAAAAAGGACATTGCTGTCAATTCAGTTGTTAGGGAAAGCCCTAGTAGTACACCTAAAACTGATGCTGAAATAGATGGAAGAGATTGTACAAGTAGGTTTGCAGAGAAATTCTATAAAAGAGACATTGCTGCAGATTCAGTTGTTAGAAAAAGACCCAGTGGCACACATAGAACTGACGCTGAAGTCGTGGAGTTATAACAACAAGCCGATTTGCAGGGGAATTAGATATTGCTGGAGATTCAATTGCTACAGAAATCCCTAGTGGCACATTTAAAAACGACACTAAAGTACATACAAATCTAGATGGAATTGATACCACAAGCGGGTTTGTCGAGCACTTCCTTAAAACGGACAATTCTGCCGATTTAGTTGGTCGAGAAAACTCTACCGGTACACCTAGACTTGAAGCTAAAGTACGTGTAGATATAAGTGATGATACAAGCAGATTTGTAGGGAAATTCTTTAAAAAGGACATTCCTACTGAGTCATGCAGTTGTTAGCGTACCAAGTGCGGGTACACTTAGATCTAACTGTAAAGTATATGTAGATGGAATTTATGCTACACGCCCGCTTTCAGAGAAATTCCTTAAGAAGGTCATTGCAGCCGATTCAGCTGTACGAGAAAACTCTCCTGCTACTTTTAGAGCTGTCGCTGGAGTAGATGAAGCCGTTTGTGGAGGAATTCTTTAAAAAGGGCTTTGTAGGAGGTATTATATTTTAAGGCCTTACTTTTGGATGATGGCGATCAGCCCATCAACCTTGTTTATCGATAGATGGTAATCGTATCGGTTGAGGAGATCCGGTTGATATAGAGCTCTCTCACCTGGTACAGCAAGCCGGTCAGCATAATGAAGTTCTTTAATTTAAGAATGACCCTTTAATACACGAGGGTGATGCTGGAAGCGACATTAAAACAAAGCTATTTAGAACGGACACTATAACTGACGTGGTTGTTAGAGAGAGAGCCCTGTGACTGGAAACAGCAACACGTTTATAGGACAGTTTTTCAGAGCTAAAGAAACTGCAGACGTAAGAAAATGCCATACAAGTATAGATTCGCGGGGGGATTCTTCAGAACTGACAGCCGAAAAGATCATGCTTATGGACTGTTACCAGATGATCCTGTTGAAAGACGAAAGGAGCCTACGACACTGATTTTAGGGGCAGACGCATTTGTGTAAGTATTATTGACTAAATTTAAATCGCGTTTTAGATTTATTATTTTTATACAACCTGTTCTTTTTTCCCAAGTGTGAAGTTATTACTGATTGAAGATGAAAATGATCGATGACAAGGACTGTTATAACGTCTATGACGTTGCTGATAAAGATCAAATACGATGCTGCGATGAAGATAAATATGATGAATGAACCTATGAATGATTTCTTCTTTGTAGATATGACGAAACAACAGACGGCGAAGACATCTCTTGTTGGCGAGGGTGATGTCGGTCGTAGTTATACCGGTAAGAAGGACCAATTAGATCTTTCTGCATGAAAGTCGACGTCAGGGACGACCGCAATTGCATTGTGAATGAGTACACAATGTTGCGTACTCTCAGGAATACAGGATTTGTTCCATGGGCTTACGGACTGTGGCAAACAGATACATGTAATTACGGCTTAGTCATGGACTGGATTGATGGTGTCACGTTTTATGATATGATCGATAGTGTCGTATATAAGTTACCATCCCGTGTTTGGATCAATTTGTGTCTGCAGCTAGTTGAAAATACAGTGACACTCCATACAAAGAACATTTTACATAACGATTTGAAAGCTAACAATTTAATTGTGCAATGTACTGATGCAAAGAAAGAAGTACATAGACTATATATCATAGATTTTGGACACGGTAGCATGGACGGGCGAGGTCTAAAATTTCCGGTGCAACCCGAATTTTTTATATGTATGCATGGATAGCCCCTGAGATATTGAAGGGTGAACCAACAAATGTGAAGTCTGACGTATATTCAGTAATTGGAAAGGTACTACAATGGGTTGGCCATTTTGCCACAGTGCCATATGGAAAACATCAAAATATTTTGAAGAAACTGAAGGAGATTGCTGAAGAATGCCTACGACCCATTCCCATAGAAAGACAATCGCTATCTGTGATAGTTGGAAAATTGCGTTGCTTACTGCAAGAAGCAATGTTCCTGAAATGAAAATATTGTATTATATAATGATATGGCAAGGAATTTAGTTTCTGTTTATTGTTAACTGTTTATTATTTTAATAAATGTTTTCTCTAAAATTTCTTTAAAATTACTAGAATTATTTGGTGTGCTAAATAAATAACAAAAAAGTATGATATTCTACATAGGTGACACATACTGCTGTTGTGGCTGCATTGAGAAAGTGAAAATATTTACATGATTTATAAAACGCGCGTAAAATTCAACTGTATTTTTAGATCGATGTCAAGTTTTTTCAGGACACAATTAATTAAACGCAACCGGACTACTGCGACGTTGTAGTCTGGGAAGTACATGTAGTTATAGTATACCCTAATTTATTAAAGTCCAAATGAATGAGATATATATATAGGCGGCGCATATCGCGCACATTTTGGAACGATGATTTATCATAGGATTTACTACGGTCTGACATGAGTCTGCTTTCTAGTAGCTCAGCTGGAATTTTCTTTTGTTTTTATCGTCTCGAAAGGTTTGGACCTCCAGAGCGACCACGCAAACACTTTTCAGTGATATGTGATCATGATGGAGGTCAAACCTTTACGGCCACCAGCTGACCAATATAGGAGTGATTTTATGCTTCATTATGTGGACTCGATAGCGGTTGGATGGTGACATATTGATTATCACCAGAAGGACGATCTGCTAGAACTACATGTGGTCTAGCTAGATTTGTAACAAGAGGTCTGGTTTTCTCGATCGGCTAGTAGACATTGTGGCCCATAACTACTATACATCCGAGTTGTCAAGTTGTAAACACAACTCGACAAGGCGACAATAAATTAACTCGCTATTTCAGTAAAAACGGCTAGTTGGCGACTTCACTGTTCTCGAGCTGTCGACTTATTTTTACAATATTAATGTGTTGTCGACTTGTTTTTACAACTCGACAACCCGCCGTTTTTATGACTATCGCTTGCAACGAAATGCGGCCCTGTGATATAGAGGAATTTCGTTTGTGACGTCGCAATTTGTAATGAGGACATTAGTTATGCAGGAAAGGCATTACCGCATTAGCTTGACCCGCAGTGGGATCGAATCTTTGCGAAAATTTAATCTACATCATTCGGGACATCATTATCATATCGTCACAAAGCGTTCGCGTTCTAAACTTGCACGCTACGGTTCAAGCTGCTGCCTTTGCTCGTGTTGTACTGATTTCGACTATTTTGTAAATCCTGAAAAGCATGTGCTTGCATATCGGTTTCTGTTATTGGTCGATGGATGTTCCTATAGTGCTCTCACATGCGTTATGCCCATGCTCCTAATTGTACTGTGTATGATTGCTACGAAAAGCTTTGCAGATTTTGTAAATTTAAAGATGTTAAGTTGTCAGTAGACACAGTATGTATAGTACGAAACTCCCAACTCTATTTTAGATGTTTTCCCCAAAATATAAGTCCATATATTATTGGATAAAAATTGATGCAAAAGGGTGCACTACATATTGGAAGCTCTAGTCACTACAGACCATTAAATTCAATAGTGGTAACAGGAAAACTGCTAATATCATCATATTTAACGAACGCACTCAGTATTTCGCACCAATCCGCAGAGTTGGTTCCAGCTGGATTTTATTTTTTTAGTTTGTTAATAGAGGGGGTTTCGACAACTAACACTGACCACCACTGACAACTCAAAACTAGGTTTCCTATATGGACAGAATATCTGATTTGATGTTGAATTAAGGAATAAGCAAAATGCCAAAATATTTCTGTTTTGATTTTGTTTCAAGGAAAAGTGCAAAACTAACTTTTTTTGCGTTTCTGTATAATTATTAGTTAATAAAGACACATTGAGATATACATAACTTACGATTACACAAATGAAACATACTGTTTGCATGCGCTTGGTGGAGCCACCAGTCTCAGACCAAACGTTCCCATGCCCAGTATGTAGCATTTTATGAACAATGACGTAGTTCTGCGTGCGCTCACGGGATTCATTCACAAAACGCTTTCTTCGCATACTGAGCCAAAACCAAAAAAAATCTTATGCAGTTATTTAATCTAAGAAATACACTGACTCCTTTTTATCAGCATGCAAATACATAAACAACTATTTATTAGTATTGTTTTATTTTGTTAAAGTCAGGTTTTTAGAAAACAACAAATTTTGTGTATAACTAAAGGATGCCGGTATTGACTATTTGCATGCACTTGAGGGCGCTGCAGTCAGACCCTTTCAATACCGGCATCCCTTTACTTTTTTTAAATCTAACTTTAGAAAAGCTTTAATCGGAGTAAATTTAGCAAAATAAAAAAAATATTAATAAATAGTTGTTTATGTATAGATATGCTCACAAAAAGGAGGGTATTTCTTAGACCAAACACAGATTTTTTTTTTAGTTTTGGTTCAGCATGCCGCGCGGAAGCGTTTTGTGAATGAATCGCTTGAGCGCACGCAGATCTATGTCATTGTTCATTCACAAAATACCACATGCTGGGAACGTTTGGGTCTGAGACTGGTGGCTCCACCAAGCGCATACATAGTCCATTGTATTTGAAAGATATACAAGTCCAGCTTTTCAACCAAAATTAACTCGATCTACTCGATCATACAAAATTGTCAATAGCTGATAAGCTTACATTTGATCTGCCAACACCAGGTAACGTTATTTTCGAAATTTGTAAAACAAACAATTAAAATAGCTGGAGCCTGAAAATAAATTGATGAAGATAAACAAACAATTGTTGAACAGAAAGAGATAATTATGAGTCAGACAAATGCTTTAAGAACAAATAATAAATGAAAATAATGAATGAACAAAAAGAAACAATGGAAGAACAGGAACAACTATTAACTGAACAAATATATAATACACCTGAACAGATACAAACAATGTATGACTTAACACAAGAAAAATATTTTTTGCTAACATAACCTGTGTATCTTTGTGCTGTGATGACAATAAAGCATTCACTTTTTCAACATTTGGCTAACAGCAAAATAACTGGTTAAACAGGTTTGTTGTTTCAATATGTAATATTTTGCTTTTGTTTATCTTTTTATTTTCGCTCAGTAAGTCGTATCCGATAAGGTTTTGGGGTGGTTACTATTCCCGGAACATAATCTTTTGGATCAGCTGATGGGAGGGGTTCATCATCTACCGGAAGGATCTGAAACTTCTGAACCAAAGCAGCTATGAACAGAAAAATCCGTACTTTGGCCAAGTTTTCTCCTATACACACACGACGACCAGCTCCAAAGATGGAAAAGCTTAAAAATAAAAAGTAGCAAACTAAACATCTTGCTTGGCCGGCATCTGGTCAATTAGATTCAGCAGCTAGAAGTATCGCATGGGGAGTAGCAGCGCTGCTAATCTAATAGCATGTCTTCCAATTTACCAATATATTTAAAGATAATAGTTTTTTTAAGGGAATAAAATAACAAAGTTAAACATTTAATAAAAATTCTTAAATCCGTTAGTGCAATTAACATATAATTCGTGGAAAATAGTAATAAAATGTGTGCTAGCAAATAGTCTGTAAAAGCGCTTCACGTAATGCTTTAATTCCCGAGGGTGGTCGGTTTTGAATTGGGTAGAGATGTGTCAACACAGATACTCAAAAACCTGGCCATGCTTATACCTAAGGTAATGTCAGAAAGTAAATACACTTATATTTTTACCATATGCTATTATAATGGCACTAAACAAATTCATATCAGACCAACATGTACTGCCCTTCTTAAGACAAATGTTGAAATAGGCAAAAACGGTCTCAGAAACAGGGCTATGTTCACTGTATACTCAAAATGCAGATCCTACACCTGAAAGGTCAAAATTGTGATCCATTTTACGAAACATTTCCAGTTAGCATAGATTGGGTTTAAATTTTAACATCGGCTGCCACTTTTAATTAAAATTCCTATATAGGCAAGCATTGCTCCAACAGTTTCGTTCAAAATCCGACCTGTTGTACTGTGGTCATCTTCTGACAGCGAAATTAAATAAAGCTTGCATATGCCACTTACTTCCTTCTTGCTGGATGATCGGCGGCCACAAGGTTACCGTCTTCATCCAGAAATCTCTCAGGTCTGAAGGTCCATGGATCGGCATAAAATCGCTCATCATGATGGATGTTCCAAACATTAATTAGTACCTATTATATTAAAAAAATAGACGACATTACAGGATAAAGAAATGTAATAACTGTATATTATACACAATATTAATTCATTAGATGAATAAGAAGCAAATACATACAATTAAATATACATAAAAAAAGAACAATTTTTCAAGCAAGTGTTTCTTGCGAATAATTATTTTCTCCAAACGAAGATTAATGAGGTGCGTACAAAAATGGTGTTCGTATTGACTAGCAACGATAATTATAAACAGTTAAATATATAAAAAATACCTTACCTGAGTATCTTTAGGTATTTCATAACCAGCCAGCACTGTGTCCTTCATAGTTAGACGTGGTACACCTAGTGGCAAATGCGATCCATATCTCATCGTTTCGTACATGAAGGCCTCAGTATACGGCATCAAACTGCGGTCATCATTATGGGGCATTCGTTTTTCCAACACCTAATATAAACCATTTTGGAATTTTCAGGTTATGTTTTCGTGAGAAAGTATAAATAAGCTTGCTGTGTTATATTTTAAAATGTACACATAATTCCGCCAAAATACTATTTCAAAAATAAATATTAATTTCTCAATATTATGTAATATCTATATATTTACCTGACACGTTTCTTCATATAACCTTTTCTGAACATCCGGGTGATGAATTAACATTAGTATGGCGATATTAATAGCCCTTGAAGTTGTATTTGTAGCTAAAAAAGTGAGAAACTGACTGATACTCCACTAACGTCGAAGTAATGATTGCTAAACAGTAGACTATTCTTGCATGTACCAGGTGGAGCAAACGGTCTCTATATATCGCACAAACATTCTCAGCATGACACGCTTAGTGATTAATACATGGTATTATATAAAACACACTGCTGCAGATTGTACTGCATTGTAAAGCATAATCTTTGCATAAATGTATACTTTTACATTCTATCACTTGATTATGAAAGTTAATAAAGATAGTTATAGTCAAATAACGGTGTTTTTTGTATCTCTATCGAGTCCTTATGTTAACTGTGTCGATAGAATACCTTGCAATCTCCCGAGACTAGATATACAACAACACATTTGATTTCAGGCGCATTTGTGTATGTCTATAAGTTGTTTCTCTCTTAAAAAACGAAATAACATGATGACGTGTTAAAGCAAGTCAGGTTATAGAAAAAATACCCACACCCTATAAACATGTCAACAACAACAGCTTTGATTTCATCATCCGTAAAGCATTCTTGTGAACCTTCGTTTTCTCCTAGTTGCTGCACCAGCAAGGCGTCAAATAGTCCACGAATGTTGGCTGGATCAAGCGTTTCCTGTGAGTACATACAGTATGGTTATCACCCTGCTTTACCAAAACTCTCTAAAATTCACCCACTATAAACGCTGTGCATGGCGTTTACTCTGTTCGTGATAGATTTTTAACACGCAATCTTAAGTAAATTGCAGTAAAACCCTTGTCAGTTTAAACTACCTGTTAACCGTTAAAATTGAAAACTTTGTTGTTAAAATCTGTCTTAGCTATCAAAGCAAATATTTTGTGAAAACATTTAGGATGTGAGTATCTCTGTATTATCCAATAGTTAAGTAATGAGTATTTTTGAAAATGTAAGATCTATCCTTTCTACTGATTTATGATATACCATAGTTGAGAACGAGAATGATTGTATGTTTTTCTTTCCGACCCTATCTTTAAAATGGATCAATCATAATGGTTAATGGGTATTTTTTGAATTTTCATTATAGAATCAAGACATTTCAATACATTTAATCCGTTGCTGGTTGCATGTTTCGTTAAATTTTAAATAGCCGTGTTTTTATTGTTGGAATACTTTTAACCATTTCTGTATTATCTTATCCCGCACAATCTCTGTAAAATATCTGATGTTTTAGTGGCAATATTTACTGACAATTCCAAAAAAATAACTATAGAAAATCACTGACAAAATACCTTGAGTCGATCGAACTGCGTGTCAACAAATGCGTCTCTCACTTTAATATATTCGATCATTTTCTTAAAACACTTGTTTCCAAAGAACCGCAAAAATGGAAATGTATCTAGTTCAGAGCCATCTGTTGGGTGGAGTACTTCGCTGATTAGTTCATCAAATCTTCTGACTAGCTCAACCTCATTGTCAGTTGATTTGAACTCTTTTCCAATGATCTGTGATGCAATATAAAATCTCTCATGTCTATATACGCGCCGCTATACAGTACATACCAGGAAAACGTTGTATAACACTATCATAATAAAATACACTAGTAGTAGTGGTATGTAGCACCAACTTACTATCGTTTGCAACGAAATGCGACCGGGTGCACGTGGTATATAGTTTTTTTTTTGTGTAATTGTGAAGTCGCATTTTATAATGAGGACATTAGCTATGTAGCAAAGCTACACGCTAACTCATAACTGCATTAGCTTTAACCACAGCGTTAACATTCAAATTTTAGAACGCGAACGCTTTGTGATAACGATGTAGATTAAATTTTCACAAAGATTCCCGCTGCGGTTCAAACTAATGTCTTTGCTGCATAACGAATATTATTCTTATTACAAATTGGGACGTCACAAACGAAACTCAACTATACCACATGGTCACATTTCGTTGCAAACGATAATAATATTATTAGTGGCCAATTGTTTGTTTTTGTCTTTCATTTATCTTGCTGTGGGGACCATACTTGAAGACCAGTAGTATCTAAACTACAGTGCTATAATTTGGAGTAAATTAAAAAAGACGCCATTTCTGAGAGGAAGATTTTTTCTGGGACAATACAACAGTTTTTGATGATGAGATGCTTTTACTTATATTATTTTAAAGTTTTGTCGCTAAAATCTGCTGCATCAAGGCTAAAATTTGGCTGCATGCATAACCAATTTTTATATTGATGTGTGGTATAGAAACATTCTTCGACGGAACCGCATGCTTTAAATTATATATATATTTATTAAACCTGAGGTAAACAAGGATGGGAAAATAAATTGAATAACTGATGATAAATTAGTCGAAAAAAGGGGGGGAAACGATAAAAACACTTACAATGGTACTCATGATATTGCAGAATGTTCTGTGTACAATCACATCTGGAAAGAATGGTTCACCAGTCTTTTCCTGCATTTCTTGTAACATTCCATTCACAGCTTTAAGTACTATGTCCTCAAGGCGCACCTTAAGAACAGTTTCACTAAGTTTAAACAAAATAAAAGTAACATGGGCAACATTAACAAGCTTAAAAAGGAATCGAAACAAACATTTAATTGATTAATAATTATAACTCCACGCATACAATTATAAATGCTCAATACGTATTTTAGATGAAGGGAATAGAGTACGTGTATATTATTTCAGATCGTGTATTATACGCAAACAAAAGTTTGTTACATCTGCATGCAAAAAGGATTTAGTTAATTCTAACGTATTCATTTAGACAGAAATTAAATCGTACTTATATAGGTTAAGTTAAACCGAAAGGAAAATCCATTAAAGACGGATATAAGCACAACCTTTAATTTATACAAGCTATATATCATTTTCAATGAAAAAGTTACAACACCCGACCAAATAATGATTGATATAACAAAGCCTGTATTATGCATTACCATTCCAACACCATAGCTCTTCAGTGCAGAGTGTGTTAGTTTTCTTATGTATACAAGTCTTGATGTGTAAGTTTGAAAAGCGATGTTTTTATTCCAGTAGGTAATATAAGCAGATCGATAATAAGAAGGCCTGTAAAGAAGATACACAACATTTTATATATACATAGATACATACATACATACATACATACATACATACACAAATACATACATACACAAATACATACATACACACACACACATACACACTCACACACACACATACACACACACACACACACACACACATACACACATACATACATACATACTACATACATACATACATACTACATACGCACACACGCACGCACGCATGTGTGTGTGTGTTGGTGTGTGGAATTGGCTCGCGACGGACACGAATCAGTGAGCAGACACGAATTAGCGACCGGACACGAATACGAGTATTGCGTATATATATA